>NW_023608688.1:0-28615 GCF_013339725.1 Rhipicephalus microplus | reverse complement strand
AATTCTGCCTGTGCCCTTGACATTTTGGTATACATTGGCAAAATTTATGTTTTAAAGCTTCTAGTTTCATTCTTGAAGTCCACGATGACTACCCGATAAAGATTTGCTGCTATGCTAACTAATGTTGCAGTGTGTATTTTGTCTCTGTTATAGTTTTACACTATGCCGTAGCTTTATGTATATGTTTACGTCATTTCAATTGTTGATGAATCTTCAAAAAGTGAAAGGAACGTCCTTGGGACTTGGGCATTGAGAAAGAAACTTTTAATCTTCAAAAACTTGCTTTTGTCAAGTTCCTGATGAATAAAACCTTCTTGTTATAATGGTCGTCCTAGTGACAGTACTTGTCATCAATTTTCAGTCGTTCGTCATCAATCGTCAGGCTTCAAACCTGCGTCTTCTCCTTAACTCAGCTAGCCCTTGTTTGGAAGCTCACGTCAACCCGAAATATTGTTTCGGTGATTTGCTTGAAATGATTTTAAAGCTGACCAAATCGAACATACCAGAGAGAAAAGTAAGATGCGTTTGGCCTTCTAGTCACTAGTAAGTGAATGGAACTATTAATAATACATATTTTTCACGTCCCTAAACCATGATATGGTTTCGAGGGACGCTGCGGTTAAGGGCTCTGGAAATTTCGAACATCTGGAGTTCTTTGACGTGCACGGACATCACACAGTACGCGAGCCCCTGGTATTTCGCCTCCATGGTGTGGTGCGACTGCCCCGTACGGGGTCGAACCCGTGACATTCGAGTCAGCAGCTGAGCACCGCAACCGCCGCGATAGAAAGTATATCGATTGTCTGGGCTGGTTTTAGCCGTCGTCGTCGCCGCCAGCGGAGCCACCGTGATTCACGTATATGTGTATGTTTGTATACAAAAACAAAAAGATGCACTAGCCCTTTTTTCTGCGGATTAAACATCGTTTTTCCGGCCGGGGTCGTCTGCGTGCGCCCTGATCTCGAGAGCGAACAAGATGAGGGGGAGGGGGGAGAGGGCGCTTATGGTTGCCGCCCCATCGCCGCAACGATCAGCACGCGGCTTGCGCCCCCACAGAAAACGGGAGCTTAAACAGGCTGCGCTCTCAACACGGAAAAACGGTGCCGAAGAGTACCTGGAGCGGCCCTGTTCTCTTAACCAGCGCTTTGTATCGTTACGTGAGATCTGATCTAAATGAGTTGGTTGCAAGCCTCACTTCATATAATTTATATTCACCAGTGTTTCTATCGAATACTGATTGCTGCCATCCAACACTTCAATAATACGTAATTTTTTCGCCACTTTGCTATTGCATTACTATCATTTTCAGGAAACCCGAAGAAGGGCCTCACCCCGTATAGGTGTGCTCTACACATAACAAACTGCCACCAGCGGCAACAGACGACGTCTAGTTCTTAGTACAAGCATGCGCTGGCCACTGTAGGCACTTTCATCAACGCCGTGACTACTCACAAGCCCTCTTGCAGTCATCTACTGTGGCAGCACCGCAGGAAGCTTGGTTACTTAGTAAGCGCATGCTTGCTACAAATAACTTCTCTAAAGATCTTAGTCTTGCTTCGTAAAACGTCTGAATACGTTGCTATTGCCTTCAATTCTCCGCCCGTATGGCGAAACTGTGACTCTTGTTCTCTCTCCAAAACACAAGTTGTTTTTTTTTTGGTTTCCGCTGAAGAAGAGTTACATGTCTAAGAAGTGAATACAGCCGTTCGTTGGCAGCTGGTGCGTCAGGACGAATGGTCGTCGATTTGCCCTTGCCTACCTCACTCGCACCAGACGGCGATGTCATCGGCGTAGAAGGCATGACCGACACTTACAATCTCAGCCAGACTGTGGGAAAGTGCTCTCAGTGATAAGTTAAAAAAATGGAGATAGCACAGCCCCGTGTGGAGTGTCTCTGGGTCCAAGATCAAACGTCTTCGAGCCGAGAGATTCTAGGCGAATGGTAGCTTTTCTGTTCTAACAAAAAGAGATGATGTAGTTGTAAAAATGTTCTCCTAGACCCACTTCTTTAATAGAATAAAGAATGTGTGAAAGTTTGAACCTGTCGAAGGCCTTTTTTAGGTCAAGTGCCGGAACAGCTCTGGTGTTTCTGGATACCCTGCCAATGATCTAGTGTTTTAAAAGCAACAATACATCCTGCGTTGACATGAACGGCCTGAATCCAATTAAAGTAAATGGAAAGAGATTCCTTTCTTTGTCAAATTTAGTGGCCCGCTAGAAGATAACGTGCTCGCGAGTTTCCCCCACATGAAGTAAGAGATATCAGCCGGAGCAAGGCAAGCAGCAGGGGTTTCCCCGGCTTCGGGATGGGGATGATGGTCGCGTCGCGCCACTCTCCCGGAACCTCACCTGTCTCCTATACCTCGTTGATTTTATTCATTAGAAGCTCGATATCTTCATCTGGCAAATTCTTTAAAAGTTTGTTACTGATCCCACCGGACCCGGAGCTAATGTGCAGTTGAACTCATATAGAACCTCTCGTATCTCTGTGCACGTGAAGGGGGAACCAAGAGGGTCCGTTCCGTTCTCTGGCACAGCAGGAGGGTAGTCAATGTGTGAGGCGGGTTCTGTGCAGATATCTCGAGGCGAGCATATCAATATATTGTGTCTCTGTCATACAAGAGTCGAGGGGTATATTGTTCGTGTAAACTAGTTTTAAAAACTTCAGTCTGTGTTTTCTCTTCTCATTTCGAGTGGTTTATGCAGTTAGCATTCATAAGTTCTGTGGGTGAATCATGTCTAGATTTTGTTAAATATAAATCTAACTGCCTTTCGCTGCACTCGCTCGAGGTTATTGATACTATATTTTGCATACGGATCTAAACAGTACATGCATATTCAAGTTAGGTTCTGGTTAAGTTGTTGTAGCATAGCATTTTTACGTCTAAAGGTGCTTTTTTAGGTTTGTGCCTCAAGAGGCATAATTTTCTGAAAGCTGAAGAGCAAGTTTAACTGATGTGGTCATTCCATGTTAACGCGTTGTTAAATGGGACTCCTAGATACGTGTATTGGATTACTTCATGCAGGAGGGATGAACCTAGTTTATAGGTATTAGGCAAAGGTGATTTCTAAGTGTCATTCGCATTAGTTCGCTTTTGTCTGTGTTAGTGCCATTCCCCAGTGCATGCACCATTAAAGAATATCACCTAAACTGATATGTTAGCTAATTTGATCATTGCTAGGATTAATGTCTTTAAAAAAACGCAACCATCGGCAAATAATCAAATCTTGACACCACCATTAACCATAATACAATATTGTTAACGTATAATAAAAAGTACAGGGCCGAGGACACTGCCCTGCAACACACCTGATGTGACTGGACGTAAGCCCAATTTTTCACCAATAATTTTCACGAATTGATGCTGGTTGGTCAGATATGCAGCGACCCAAAAAATTAAAAATTAACAAGCTTTGCGGCACTCCGAAAAAACATCTAGTGTATCAATATACAATCATTATGGCAACGTACTATTTCTTGGAGGACAAATAACATACCATCCAGCAAATGATATCAAGTTTAATGCTCATAGAAGGTAGTTTGGTTACTACGAAATCAGCACGAGGAACAACAACATCAAACACTTTGCAGAAGTCCAAAATTAATGAATCAGTTTGACCCTCATATTTAGTACACTTAAAAAGTGATCCGTTATCTCAGCTCACTTGTTATTGTAGATAAACCAGCCATAAACCCAGTTGATTTGCATGAAGTAAATCATTATCCTCGAGATGTGTCCTAATCGCTTTAAATCGAATATGTTTTTGCAGTTTGGAAGCTGTCGACATCAAAGAAACTGGTCGGTATATAATTATTTCTTGAGGGACTCCAGATTTGGGAATCGGAAATATTCTTGCAGAGCACCAGTCATCCGGCATCACGCAGGATTCTAACGTCGTGTTCTAAAATTTGTATAAATATTTTGCTGCCCAGATCATATACCTGTTGAGAATAATCGAGATATACTGAGGGTATCTTAATTGAAAGAATGTTCAGGGGGTATATATGTACAGCTGCCTTTGTTTTGGAGATGATGGTGACTGCATGCAGACCTTTCAACAAACAGCTACATTTCAAGCTGAAGAATGATTTGAGCAGCTATATTTTAGCCGGCAACACAAGCTGAACAAATATAGATGAATCATCTGAATAGCTTCATATAAAGGTATCCATATAAGGCCATATATAAAAGCATCCATATAAGACCTTATATGGATGCTTCTATATATAGCCATATATGGCCATATACAGCAACACCAACATAAGGGTATATAAGGTCCATATATGGCTACATCAGGATTGGGCATATCAGGTTATATAGAGCCCATATATGGGGATTCCATATAAAGCCAGATATACCCAATTCCTGATGTAGCCATATATGGGCATTTTATATAAGTCCATATATAGGGTTTTTGTAAGGGTAAGCTTCCACGTCACAGTGAATGCAGCACCTACATCTCCAGTGGTGGCTCTCGCCCCAATAGGCGCTCGCTCGCCCCAGTCGTGCTTCCCATCTCTCCATGCACCCATCCATTCATCCATCGGAACATCCGTGGTTCTGTACATCCATTCATCCATCCCATCAGTCTTTCTTCAGTTCGAATGTCTATCTGTACATGTGCGCGGACGACTTACAATCTTTTATACAAGTCGGCGACTCCAACGCAGCCAATATCAGCCTTGTGACTTAGCTTCACCCATTCGTCCTTACTCCCTCTGTGGAAATGCGTGGATTTTTAATCGCTCCACTACAAGCTATCTCGTGCAGCCTAACGGTTTGAGTGAGTTATTCCTAATTGTTTACTCCGAGCTATGCACCCTATCCACACAATTTTCAACTAGTTTAATTGAACTCGCTGCTTTATATAGGGTCATATTTGCATATGAAGCGTCTACACAAAGGAATTCGTTCTGGGCTTTAACTTTTCTTTCGCCTTTACACACGTGAGTCACGTTCTATGCTTGATGTTATACTGGCGCATCACCCACATGCCTCGCAACACAGAGAAGCTTCCGAATACGCTCACTGTGGTGAAGATTGCCTAGCGCGTTTATTTACGACCTTAACACAAGGTTTTCAAAAAAAAAGTATGTGAAGTGGAAAAACCTGTCACACCCTCACTTTTGTTATGTTTTTACGCTTTTTAGTTTACACCTGCCTCTCTACTTGCCACAAAATTTTGCGATCAGCTGCACCGGTCTGAACTAAATTGTTTCGTGCACGTCATCGGTTACCTAATTCGTCGACCCAGTTGCACTTCGCATTGACAGAGTGGTGGTGAACAGCCGACGTCAGCCGCTTGAAGCAATTTTGATTCCCTCGTATTGCGTCAAACAAATCGCCAGGATGGATGCTCTCCGCCACCGGGGCAAGAGTAGTGGACCAGAGACACAGCATCGTAAAAGCACTCAAGACGAAAAAGAGCCCCCGAAAGGCCATGACAATGATCAACAGTCTCCAACCCAGGCTTTTGATCTTGTGAATAAACACTTTCTGAAAATTCGATGGCATTAAACTGTGGGCATGCTTGCCGAGAGCACAAAATACGCCTTATTTTTCTGATGTTTCAGTATGGGTTCGAGTGAAGGTGTTTCAGTGATAGCGTTATGCGCAACAATGCAAACCATTTTGCGCAACTAAATAACGTAATGTTTGCAGTGCGAATGGCTTGATTCTGTCTACAGTGCCTATTACGTAAGGTATTCTCAAGTTGAAAGCATTTTGAGAAGCCACAAGTTAATTCACTCCATAGAGTTGCTTACTTGGACAACAAAGTTTTTATGCCTGATCATTCCGAAGCAAGCAGCGTCCTCAAGACGCAGCGTACTCTCAGTGTTTTACGGCATATTTCTACGACAAAACTTTGCTGCACGCTCTACTGCAAAGCGCAAAGGTATGGTATGTTTTTTTTCTAGCATTGCGTGTCGCTAATTGTCTGAAGCACATTTTGCATGGCTGTATCCCAGTGGTATACAAGCAAACCAGAAAGAGAGAAAACAATATATTGGAAAATGTGCTCATGCGACAAGTGTTTCACGATTACCTTAAAGAGTGGAAGTTCTTTCGCGTCCAAGAAGGCATCATAGTACTTTACCGGAGGCAGGCAACCACGTCTTACCCGTCCTTTGGTCACCGTGAATGCTCAGAACACTTCACGTTCTGGCTCTCACTGCGTAGAAGCTCTGATGTTCCCACATGTCGAGGGAAAACTTAGCGTCTTCCGGGGAGTGCTGGTTCACGCGTTGCACGCTTTAATGGAACTCACCTCTGGGACACTACCTTCACACTTGTCCGTAAACGTGTGTGACAACACCAGCAGTGAATATTAGGTACTTTTGTGCTTGCTCCAACATACGAATATTTCGCTGCAGCTAAAGTGAAGATCGCAAAGATAACCAGAAAAACGTATGACGCGGGATCTGTATCCGTAAACCACGTTCTAACCGCATTCCGAACTCTCTCGCCAGCCCCATCCCTTTCTTCTTTCTATTGCGATAGAAAGTATATCGATTGTCTGGGCTGGTTTTTGCCGGAGTCGCCGTCGTCGCCTCCGGAGCCACCGTCATTCACGTATGTGTGTATGTTTGTATACAAAAACAAAAAGATCACTAGCCTTTTTTCGACGGAGCGAACATCGTTTTTCTGGCTGGGGTCGTCTGCGTGTGCGCTGACCTCGTGAGCGAACAAGATGAGGGGGAGGGCGGGAGAGCGGCGCTTATGGTTGCCGCCCCATCGCCGCAACGATCAGCACGCGGCTTGCGCCCCCACAGCAGACGGGAGGTTCAACGGGCTGCGCTCTGAACACGGAAAAACATTGCCAAAGAGTACATGGAGCGGCCCAGTTCTCTTGCACCAGCACTTTTTATCGTTACATGACATCTGATCTAAATGAGTTGGTTGCAAGCCTCGCTTCGTATCATTTATATTCACGAGTTTGTCTATGGAATACTGTAGTTGCTGCCATCTAACACGTCAATAAATACGTAATTTATTTTGCCATTTTCCTATTGCATTACTATCATTTTCAGCAAACCCGAAGGAGGGCCTCACCACGTATAAATGTGCTCTACACATAACAAACTGCCACCAGCGGCAACAGACGACGTATAGTTCTTAGTACAAGCATGCGCTGCCCACTGTAGGCACTTCTCTTCAACGCCGTCACTAAGCACAAGCCCTCCTGCAGTCATCTACTGTGGCAGCACCGCAGAAAACTTGGTTACTTAGCAAGCGCATGCTTGCTACAAATAATACTTCTACTAAAAATCTTAGTCTTGCTTCGTAAAGCGTTTGAATACGTTGCTATTGCCCTCATTTTTTCGCCCGTTTCGCGAAACTGTTACTTTTGTTCTCTCTTCAAAACACAAAATTTTTTTTGGTTTCCGCTGAAGAAGAGTTACATGTCTAAGAAGTGAATACAGCCGTTCTTTGGCAGCTGGTGCGTCAGGACGAGTGGTCTTCAATTTTCATCACTACCTCACTCGCACCAGACGGCGATGTCGTCGGCGTAGAAGGCGTGACCAAGTCTTGCAATCTCAGCCAGACTGTGGGAAAGTGCTTTCAGCGATAAGTTAAAAAAATGGGGATAGCACAGCCCCTTGTGGAGTGTCTCTGGGTCTAAGATCAAACGTCTTCGAGCCGAGAGATCCTATGCGAATGGCAGCTTTTCTATTTTTACGAAAAGAGCCCATGATGTTGTAAATTGTTTTCCTAGACCGACTGCTTTAATAGAATAAAGAATATGTGAATGTTTGACTTTGTCGAAGGCCTTTTCTAGGTCAAGTGCTGGAACAGCTCTGGTGTTTCTGGAGACCCTGCCAATGATCTTGTGTTTTAAAAGCAACATTACATCCTGCGTTGACATGGACGGCCTGAATCCAATAAGAGTAAGTGAAAGGCGATTCCTTTCTTCGGAAAATTTAGTGGCCCGCTTGAGGAGAACGTGCTCGGCGACCTTCCCCACACATGAAGTGAGAGATATCGGTCGGAGCGAGGCAAGCTGCAGCGGTTTTCCGGCTTCGGGATGGAGATGACGGTTGCGTCGCGCCACTCTACCGGAACCTCACCGGTCTCCCTTACCTTGTTGATTTTATTCGTTAGAACCTCGATATCTTCATCTGATAAATTCTTTAAGAGTTTGTTACTGATCCCACCGGGACCCGGAACTGATGTGCAGTAGAACTCATATAGAACCTCTCGTACCTCTGCGCACGTGAAGGGGGAACCTAGAGGGTCGGTTCCATTCTCTGGCACAGCAAAAGGGTAGTCATTGTGTGAGGCGGGTTCTGTGCAAAGATATCTCGAGGCGAGCTTATCGATAATTTGTGTCTCTAACATACAAGAGTCGAGGGGTTTATTGTTCGTGTAAACTAGTTTAAAAAACTTCAGTATGTGTTTTCTCTTCTCATATCAAGTGGTTTAATGTCGTTAGCATTCATAAGTTCAGTGGGTGAATGCTGTCTAGAGAAATTGTAAATATAAGTATAATTGCCTTTCGCTGCACTCGCTCGAGGTTATTGATATTAATTTTGTATACGGGTCTAAGCAGTACATGCATATTTTAGTTAGGTTCTGCTTAAGGTGTTATAGAATAAGCATTTTTACGTCGAAAGGTGCTTTTTTTAAGTTTGTGCCTCAGGAGGCATAATTTTATGAAGGCTGAGGAGCAAGTTTTACTGATGTGGTCGTTCCAATTTACCGCGCTGTTAAATGTGACTCCTCGATATTTGTATTGGATTACTTCATGCAGGGGGGATGAACCTAATTTATAAATATAAAGCAAAGCTGATTTCTGAAGCGTCATTCGCATTAGTTCGCTTTTGTCTGTGGTTAGTGTCATTCCCTAGTGCATGCACCATTAAAGAATATTACTTAAACTAATTTGTTAGCTAATTTGATCATGGATAGAATTATTGTCTTTAAAACGCACCCAATCATCGGCAAATAATCGAATATTGACACCACCTTTAACCATAATAACAATATCGTTAATGTATATAATAAAAAGGAGAGGGCCGAGGACACTGCCCTGCAGCACACCTGATGTGATTGGACGTGAGCCCAATGTTTCACCAATTATTTTCACGAATTGATGCTGCTTTGTCACATATGCAGCGACCCAAAAATTAACAATTAACAAGCTTTGCGGCACTCGCGAGAAAACATCTAGTGTATCAAATATACAATCATTAACGGCAACATACTATTTCTTTGAGGACAAATAACATTCCTTTCAACAAATGATATCAGGTTTAATGCGCATAGAAGGTAGCTTAGTTACTACGAAATCAGCATTAAGAACAACAACATCAAACACTTTGCAGAAGTCAAAAATTAATGAATAAGTTTGACCCTCATATTTACTACACTTAAAAAGTCATCTGTTATCTCAGCTAACTGTGTTATTGTCGATAAACCAGCCATAAATCTATGTTGATTTGCATGAAGTAAATCAATATCCTCGTTATGTGTCCTAATCGCTTCAAAATTAAGATGTTCTAGCAGTTTGGAAGCTGTGGACATTAAAGAAACTGGTCGGTATTTATTTATTTCTTCAGAAAATTCAGATTTGAGAATCGGAAATACTCTTGCAGACCATCAGTCATCCGGCATCACGCAGGATTCTAACGTTGTTTTGTAAAATTTATATAAATATTTTGCTGCCTAGATTATACACCTGTTGAGAAAAAACATTCAATATTTCGTCCTGATCCAGTGATTTTATGGTTAATTTACGCAAAAGATTCAAAATGCTGTTCTTGCTTATATTTACTTCGGACATCGGGTTACGAAGCGTAAAAGGTTGTAAGTGTACATGTGATCCTTTCAAAGAAAAAAAAGACTTAAAGAACGCGTTGATACACACACACACACACACACACATACTATATATATATATATATATATATATATATATATATATATATATTGTCGCTAGCAGACCAGGAAAAACGAGGTATGTATTAGGAGAACAAAAAGAGCAGCCATTTCGACGTCTTTCTCGAAGGAACCGTGGTAGCTGTCCACGCTCATCACTTCGTCAACCTCTGTCTTCTTGCCAGGCCTTTAGCCGTGACATTGATTGATTGATATGTGGGGTTTAACGTCCCAAAACCACCAAAGGATTATGAGAGACGCCGTAGTGGAGGGCTCCGGAAATTTCGACCACCTGGGGTTCTTTAGCGTGCACCCAAATCTGAGCACACGGGCCTACAACACTTCCGCCTCCATCAGAAATGCAGCCGCCACAGCCGGGATTTGAACCCGTGACATGCGGGTCAGCAGCCGAGTACCTTAGCCACTAGACCACCGTGGTGGGGCAAGCCGCGACATTAGCCTCCCTTTCAAGAAAGCATCGTCCCGATGCTTTATAATCAAAGTGTTTTGTACTCGTTGGAAACAAATGAGTTCATTCCGAGAAATAAGGCTTCATGCGTACCACAAGCACAACTTCTGGAGTATGCCTTCGACGCCTTGAAGAGTGCGCAGTATCAGGAACAACCTCATACTTATTGTCACTGAGACATCGCAGGACATTATAGGGACCGAAAGACCGTCTTAACAGTTTTTCTGAGAAGGCATGGCGCCGAATAGGAGTCCATATCCAAACTTTTTGCCTGGCTCGTAGGAAACTGGTCGGTGACGAAGGTTGTGCCGTCTTGATTATAGTCCTTCTGGCGACTATTACGTAGACGTGCAAGTTGTCGGGCTTCTTCGACAAGCTGAGTGATATAATTATCATCCGTTCCGGCGTCTTCGCACTCGTGCGGCAGCATAGCAACCAGCATAGTGGTGACTTCAAGATCATGAAGAAGGCGGAATGGCGTTGTTCTTGTTGTTTCTTGATGATCCGTGTTATAGGCGAACGTGACACATGTCAAGATTTCGTCCCAGGTTTCATGCTCCACATCGACATACATGCAGAGCGTTTTCGCAAGTGTCTTGGTGAGACGCTCCGTAAGAACATTCGATTGCGGATGATACACCGTTGTTCGCCGGTGGGCTGTGCCACTAAGTCTTGAAACTGTCTGTAATAGTTCGGCTCCTAATGCAGTTCCCCGTCAGTTATTACCACTGACGGAGCGCCATACCTCAGCACCACATTCTCTACGAAAAATCGGGCTGCTTCACTTGCCGTGCCCCTCTCTACAGCCTTGGTTTTGGCGTAACGAGTGAGGTAGTCGGTGGCTACTATAATCCATCGGTGACGAGCTGATGAGGTTGGAAATGGGCCAAAAGATTCATTCCGACTGGAGCGAATGGAGTAACAGGCACGTCAATGCAATGGGAAGGTCTGCTGGTTTCACGGGTGGAACTTTTCTGCGCTGGCAATCAAGGCACGTCCGAATATAGTGTTGGACGGTCGTCGTCAATCTTCGCCAGTAGTATTTCTGTCTCACTCTGCACAACGTACGCGTGTAACCCAAGTGACCGGATGTTGATTCATCGTCACATGCCTGTAATACTTCGCTCCTTAGAGATGTTGGGACAACAAGTAATTAGTCGTTTCTGTGTGGCGTGAAGTTCATCTTATACAGGACCTCGTTGCGCAAGCAAAATGATGAAAGCCCTCTCGCAAACAGTCTACGTACAGCTGAAGTGTGATCTTCTAAAAAACGTGTTATGGGTTCTAGTTCGGGGTCGTCTCGTTGCAGCTGTGCAACAGTTTCCGTGTTTACAAATCCGACAAAGGCTGTATTACCATATTCTACCGTCGCAGGTTCGTATGGTGCACGAGAAAGGCAATCAGCGTCTCAATGTCGCTTCCCGATCTGTAGACCACCGCCATGCCAAATTCTGGAAGCTTCAGGCTCCAGCGCACCAACCGTCCTAAAGGGTCTCTTAAATTTGTCAGCCAGCAGAGAAGCGGTGGTCACTGACAACATTCAAAGGACGACCATACAGATATGGGCGGAATTTTATAACCGCCCACACCACTGCAAGGCACTCTTTTTCCGTGGTGGAACAATTTTCTTCTGCACGTGAAGGAGTTCTGCTCGCGTAAGCAAATACTCGTTCGGTGCCATCCTGCCACTGCACGAGTACAGCTCCTAAGCCGACATTGCAAGCGTCGGTGTGCACGGATGTCGGTGCGTCATCATCAAGGTGTGCGAGGGCTGGTGGCTTCTAAAGGCGTTGCCACAGCTCGTCGAACGGTTTTTGCTGCTCTTCATTGCATACGAATGCGACGTGTTCTCTGGTGAGGCGGGTCAACGGCAAGGCAATGCGCGAAAAGTGCTCAGTGAAGCGTCGGTAGTAAGCACACAGTCCTAAAAACTGTCTGACCGCCTTTTTATCAGTTGGCACTAGAAAAATCGTAACGGCAGCTATTTTTTCAGGGTCAGGCCGCTCACCTTCACTACTGACAAGTTGTCCCAGGAACAGAAGCTCTTGGAAGACGAAATGGCATTTTTCCGGCTTAAGTGTTAGTCTGGCGAAACGAATAGCTTGAAATACTGATTGCAGTCGCCTGACGTGTTCGTCGAGTGTGGCAGAGTACTTAGATGATGATGACGTCATCTAAGTACACTAAGCATGTCTACCACCTGAGGCCTGATAGTATGGTGTCCAATAGCCACTGAAACGTTGCTGGTGCAGAGCACAAGCCAAATGGGAGTACCTTAAGTTCAAAAAAAGGCCATCAGGTGTCATAAAAGCTGTTTTCTCCCGGTCTCTTTCGTCGACTTCTATCTGCCAATACCCATTCTTTAGATCCATTGACGAGAAATAGCGCACATGCCTTAGTCGATCGAGTGAATCCTCGATACGTAGAAGTGCACGTAGACGTCTTTCTTTCTCACCTAATTCAGCTTGCGGTAATCCACGCAATACGTAAGGTTCCGTCTTTTTTTTCACTAATACAACCGGCGAAGCTCAAGGGCTTTTCGACAGCTGAATAACGTCGTCTTCAAGCATCTGTCGCACCTGATTTTCGATGGCTTCACGTTCTCGTTGAGCTGCCTGGTACGGGTTTTGCCTGACGGGTCTGGTCATGTCGTCCGTTATAATTCGATGTTTCGTCAGTGGCGTTTGACGAACCCCTGACATCGAAGAGAAACAATCTTCAAACTTGTTAATAAGCTGCATGATACTTTGCTTCTGCGCCGGCAGCAAACTTGGGCCAATATCAACAGATAGAGGGCCGGGGGTAGATCAGTTGAATTATCTTTTTCAAGAGTTAGGCAGTCTGTCATCTCGGCGAGCTTTTCCACGCACGCGACTGCCATGCCCTTCGTTAGATGTCGGTATTCAGAGCTCAAGTTCGTAGCAAGGACGTGCATGTCTCCACATTTTATGCTTACGACGCCTCTTGCAATAGATAAACCATGGCTGAATAGCAGCGTTGGAATTTGCTCAGCGATGTTTTCAGAATCACTCGACGTGTCACATGTCACAGCCTCGAGTGCACTCGACCGCGGTGGGATGGTCACGTCGTCGTAGAAGACGCGCAAAGGCTGACGTCGCCGGTCTGTACAGGGCCCATCCGAAACTTTTGTCTGGGGCTATCCAAAACGTAACCGATCTCTCGGGAATGTTGATAATGGCGCTGTATTCACCTAAGACGTCCATGCCCAAAACCAGGTGTTTGCAGCACTCCGGTAAAATTACGAAAGTAGCGAGGAAATCTGAACTGCCTAATTAATTCGAGCGGTACATTTACCCGTCGGCGTCACCAATTGAACCCCTGCGGTTTTTATGTTTGGGCCCATCAATATTGTTCTGACTTTCTTTAGGCAGTCGGTGAGTCAACAGCTGATAATAGAGAAGTCCGCACCAGTATCTACCAGTGTTGTTACTGGGCGTCCGTCTACACAAATGTCTAGATTGGCGCTTACGATCTCCGTTGAAGTCGGTGAGGTCGTATCGTCCTCGGTATTGTGCGTCGTACGATCAGTGGTATCATTCGTCGTATTGCGTCGTAGAGAAAATGTTGGGGGTGTGATAGCATCTCGACGGGCGGCAACCTTCCCCGCAAAGGTCGCTGCTGTTAGTTTCCCCGACGAGGGCTAGGAGATCTGCCCCGCAATACCTCGGAGTAACTGCACTGTGGCGGCGAGTTCGTAGCAGGTGAAGGAGAGTGGGGTCGACGATACGGTACTTCGGGTTGCTGTGCTTGCGGGCTTGCACTGCTGTAGCGGCGGTTATCGAAATAAGCACGGGGGGGGGGGGGTTCTAGAAAGTTTTGATGTCTACGGTCATAGTACGGGCTATTGCGGAAGATATGGCCGGCATTTCCGAAATGAAAGCAAAGTGGTTGACGGTCGAAGGTGCGCCACAAGTCCGTCTTACGGATGACTGCTCAACTAGTGGGCATACCTTGCGACCAAGATGCAGAGGTCGACGTAGTGTACATCGGCAACGTTTGCATAGGCACGTAAGACTGTGGATACGGCTGAGGCGGATTGGGAGCTGGGGCCCACGGCTCGTTGTAAGGCTTTTGGCTGACGTCATGATAAGCCAGTGGTGACGACTTGTATGATACTGGAGTGAGTCGACGGACAGCTGATGCGTAGCTTACAGACCGCTGGTCTGAGAGCGATTCCGGCAACGAAAATGCCTGGCGGAGTTCTTGCCGCACAACTTCTTCAACGCAAGCCATGGTATTTTCTTGCGGTGTCACAAGGAGGTTTCGGATCACCTCCCGAACGACCTCACGAATGAGCTCACGCCGAGAACATTCATTCCGCTACGCTTGTTGACGAGTTACGTAGGAAACCGGCAAAGAGCTCTTCCTTGACGCCCTCATAAAATGTCTGAGTTTTTTACCTTCAGGCATCTCGGGGTCAGCCTGCTGAAATAGGCGGGCCATGTCTTCCGCAAACATGGCGAAGATCTTGTTTGGTTTCTGTATGCGTGCCTCAATCAGTGTCATCTGCCCAGCTACTTTCTCTCTTAATTATAAATGTTTCATGCATTCCTGCTTGACTCTATCCCAACACAGGCTTTTATGTATGAATGCACTAATTCCACCCCTCTTTTTGTTTCCTTCTATTCTATTGCAATATTCGCATACGTAGTCCGGGTTGCAAGGTGGTTGCTCCATGACCCGAAGACGTATCTCCACAACCCCATATACCATAAGATCTTCCTGCCTCAACTGCTCTTCTATCTCTTCCCACTTTAACCTATTCCTGCGATCTTGCATGTTAATATAGCCTATGCCTGACTTAGCTCTATCCTTGTGCTTACGTCACTTTCTTCTGCCACGGACTCCACCAATGTCCCTAGTTGAAAATAACAGAATACAGGACGACGGTGCCACCAGGAAAAACGAGGTCTGTATTAACAGAAGAAAAGGGCAGCCGCTTCATCTTTGTCTTTCTTGGAGGAACCGTGGGTGCTGTCCTCGCTCATCACTTCGTCGTCCTCTGTCTTCTTGCCCGGCCTTTAGCCGTGACAATATTTACAAATGTTGCACACACACACATAGGTTGAAGAGTTGCAATCGTTTATATAAGTAAATTTTTGCACTTGGACAACAATGCCATCTGGAACATTCGTATTCGCAACACCAGAAGCTTATATGAAGCGCTGATGCTCGCGAGGATGCCGGCCCTAGGCACTACTACATAAATCAACTTCAGCCCATGACAACAAACTGCATTGACGTTAACCCGATGTGGCGGCTGTATCAAACAATTATATATGTAATGTTTAGAAAGTTGGGTAGGCAGCACTGCAACAAATATTCACGTTACGCGAGGAATAGCGTCTATTTGATGCCCCGGCGCGGTGATCTAGTGGCTAAGGTACTCGGCTGCTGACCTGCAGGTTGCGGAATCGAATCCCGGCTGCAGCGGCTGCATTTTAGATGGAGGCGAAAATGCTGTAGGCCTATAGGCTCAGATTTGAGTGCACGTTGAAGAACCCCAGAGTGCCGAAATTTTCGGAGTCCTCTACTACGGCGCCTCTCATAATCATTTGGTGGTTTTGGGACGTTAAACCCCACATATAAGTAGGCGTCTATTTGAAAATTAGCTCCGAGACGTTGCGTAGCTCTGTGGTGAAATGCTTCATTTCCACGCAGTATGAGTTTGATTACAGCTGGGACCCTGACATTTACTCTTTGAATTCGTCAGGTCGATACTACAGATGTCAGGGATTTCTTGACGCTTGCACGTTAAAATTACCCTTGTGTGTTTTAGTCATTCCTGGGTAGATACTAAGTGTCAATCATATGTGTCACATTCCCGCATACCAGCGGCACATACCCGGCTGTTGATATATGTGCCACTATCTGGCGGGAAGTGTTTGACGACGTACGCGACGGAATCGTGAAATTATTTATGTCTCGACCAGCCGCGCCATATTCGTCAAACCATCCTACATTCCCATGCTAATTTTGGTTCACGCCAAGTTTAGGGGGTGACCACGAGAGTACCTAAACGTAGGCGGATACATAGATAGATAGATAGATAGATAGATAGATAGATAGATAGATAGTTAGATAGTTAGATAAATAGATAGATTGATAGATAGATAGATATGCTCAAAGTCGCCGAAGTTTGCCAAGAAATGCTTCGCATTTGAAATGTGTCAAGGTCCATGGTCATGGCAAATTATCCTTTAACTAAGATGCTTTGGGACGATGCCTTTCTCAGATGGGGGCAATCCCGCGTTTCTTTTCTGAAGTTTTGTTATCACCCCATTACACTACGTTTAGCGCTAACCGCGCCTACGATGTTCGAAAAGCTTCGAGGCCGTAGTAGATCGTTCGGTTAAGAATACGCGCACTTTGTGAACATTACAGATTACCCTAGAATCTACGTCGACGCTAGCGATAACGAAAGAAAGTTCGATGGCATGTGTATAAATGCCGGCGCGCTTCGCCGCTTGTGAGCTGATCAATCGCCTACGCTCCGTTCGTTCGCCGCTATCAGTGCCAGTGGGCATCGCTGTAATCTGAACTTCACTTACTAGCCACAAGTCCGGTTTAATAATTACTTTAATCTCGTAACTTACTTCTGGTTTCTTTGTTGACGTCCCTGCCCCTTCACTATATGTGTGTATGTGTTTATGTATTTTTTGTGAATTCCTAGAGAACGCAAACCCATTAAAGGGCGACAGTAAGATAGGTGCCCTGATGAGATGAAGTTCGCAGCTCTAACGTGGCAACAGAGCAGAATAGCGGTTACTTTGGCGGATCATGGACGAGGCCTTTGCACTGCAGTGGGCGTAATCAGGCTGATGATGATGACAGTGATGTTGATAACGTAGTAAGGAAAATGGCATAAATGAACTAAATGATACCAATGCTACTTCAACTATGAACTTATTACGTCCTATCGTGTAACAGTAGTGTTTTAGAAGGATGTAAGCAGCATTCTACGCCAGCAGCACGCGAGGTATTTGCATACGCAGCAAAGCAAGCCGAGACAGAACGGGTGTATAGTTACACAGACCGTAAAAAGCTGCAAGGCGGACTGCTATCCTGCACATGCTGCTACGGGGGCGACGCAAGGCGCCAGATTCAGAAACCACCACCACGACTACGCTAAAGGGTCGATGAGGCGTTCATGCGCTGCGACTCTGAAGCAAGAGGCGAGTATGACACGCAAACTCCATATGAGTTGCTACAAACGCCACGCCGCTTCTAATAACCTAGGAGTGCCTGCAAAAGACATTGAGTTTTGTTGAGTACACTGCGCCCGCGTTGTCAACTATGCTTGCTTCATGCGCCTCCGGAGCCAAGGACGCCCAGCTATGCCTTACTAGTGTCTCTCTTTTACCCTTCTTGTCAAGCCTTCAAAGTGCATCGCCTATCATATCTTAATCTATAAAAAACTTAGAGATAACTGGCAGCACTTTCTGGTGGGAATTCATATATTTTCGCCATGTTTTAGGATCTCTCAGGATGTTTTTTTTAGGATTTAATCACAGTCAGGGGTCAGAATAAGGAGACCAACATCATAAATAGAAGTTGTTTGCAGTGAGAATTCTCTACTCACTCGCTTTCGCAAAGCTCTCTTGCACGCAAGTTCATATACAGAACACAAGAAAGACCAATTGAGGCGACGTGGAGAGACACAGAAAGGATCTGTTGAGTAACAAACAACACCGTAATGTTTGTCTGGGGCACCTGGAGAATTTCAACAAAATTGGCACTTTGTAACGTCTGTAAATTCTGCGAGTTTTTCGCTTGCAAACGAATATCTTTTTGAAGGGACTGCACGGTCTTGCTTCAAGGTTGAATATATATTTTCTATTTCGAGCCATCGTGTCCTAGTGTATGTCTTGTATTGATTTTCTATTTACGTCTTCCAGTTTTTCTTTTGTAAACGTGATATATTTTTTTCCTAGAACGTTAGTATCGAAATTCTGCTTCAGCGCTTCTTGTCACGGTGTAATGAAAACCGGCAGGACATCGATCGCACTTTTCTAACCCCGCCAGTTCGCTTATGCAAAGTTCTCGGTTTCCTTGTCCCGTCTGCTTCTGATAGGAAATTCATGTGAGGCTCTGCGACTATTAGAATTGTTTGTAGCGCATTTGATCCACAGTGATGTAAATCACTGCCTACATACAACAAAGGAGCTGGAAGTGAATGGGGATATAACTTCTTCTAACTCTAAACTTTGGCTTGAATAAAATGTTTTCTACTTTTTATGTGCATAAACTAGAAACAGGTTGTAAAAGCGCCGCATACGAATGCAAGAGTATGCAGTGCAATAGTCACACCAATGGACTATAATTTTCTATGTGCATTACACTCAGAAATTCAGTCTTCAGTCTTAAATAGGACTACGGGAGCAAACATGTTAAACATAACAGAAACCTATTAAAATATGGATAAAATCAATATACCAATGGTTTTATACCGTTACCATAAAAAAAAGATAAGACTTGGTCCTACGAAGCTTTGCCTACAAATGCAGAACCCTTCCTCAACGTTTCGCCTCGAACAGAAGAAACTGATAGCGATATCTGCACGTATAGAAACATAATCGCACACACAGTATCAGCTTCTCAATCGCTAGTTTGCCTTCGTTTTTTGCTGGAGACCTTAACTGTACCGCAAAGAGACATGTAGTGAAAGCACCTTCCAGTTCCTATATTTATTAGCACATGAGCGTGATAGAGTTCGCTCCGCAGCAATTCTAGCGTCGGTGTTGGCGTCCTTGGTTGGGAGCGAGACACCGAGAAAAGAAAAAGTATAAGGGATAATCGAGTGTGTCGGTTTGAGAGAGAATCGAACCCAGGCCATCTTCATTGTGAGCAGGTGTTCCACTGCAGAGCAACGCTATTCCATCAAAATGCTTCACAAAATACACTATATGAATGTCAAGCAGTGGAAGCACTTTCCTTAATGAATTTAATATAGCTTGGCTGAAGCTTAGAGTTGCACTACGCGTCAAAAGGTGTTAACTTGGCAAAGATCAGCAAAGTCAGGAGCTGTGTACATTTGCGTGTCTGGACGTTTAGAAGTGTTTTCGCCTATGCGCAAAAGAAAGAGTGATAGCGTATTGGGCACCTAAATGCTGCAGTACGTTTTCTAGGATAGTTTTAAACAGCCGATATGACGCGCACTCATTGGGCCCCGTGCGCAACACCTTCCCGCACGAAGCAAGGCTTTCATGCGGGAAGGTGTTGCGCATGGGGTTCAGTTTTGCTATGGAGTTTTGCTATGCTTCACTCGTCAAGGTGAAGCTGAAATGTCCTACTAGTTATTTGCATCAATTTAACTTTATCGCTCAGTGGCTTGCATTCGCTTTTGCATTTACGGACAATGTACATGACACAATTTACTCAGACTTTAAGGCCGCTGTGAAAGCATTAAAGGTGGGCATGGTGGCTCCCCCGGTAACACAGACTAGTACGAAAGCCATAGACAGCCAAGGTAACTCATTGCTCTGGTTTCTTCAAAACTTTAGAACAACTTAGGGTTTCTCGCTTAACCCGAACGAGGAGGCACACTCGGCTTCATGTCGTTTGACTTATCGTGTGCCGGGTAACGCATCAGCTCTGTGGTGATTGGAGGCTCGCTGCACGTAAAACTGGACATTCGCAATGCCCACGGCCTATAGGTGGCAAGCCGTGCAGTCCAAGATGGCTGCTGAAGGATGATCAACCCGTGAACTCGCATAAGAAAACATAGGACGCACGAATGTACTTCTCCTGCCGCTTTCACCGGATGAAATTTGGATCGTGAAATGAATGTATCTCGAACCAAAGCACTTTTTCAACCGATAGGAACTGCTGAATGTTCGCTACCTCATTTCTTGCCACAGTGCGAACGGTGGTGGCGTGAGCTGATTGACCGTGTATTAAGGATGCTTTGCGCAATTCTGCGCGTTGTGCAAAACTGTGCGAATTATAATTGACGTATGAATTGAACAGCACTCCGAGATAATTGGGGCGGAGCGCGCCTGATAATATTTCCGGAGCAGTGATCCACTATCGAGTAGCGAGCTGTCGCGGCTATACAGGACTGACTATTTAACGTAGCTTAATTTTTAAGCATAATACGGCGCCGTCATTACTTGTGCTGTAAGCATCATGCAGCTGCTTCTTAAACGGAACACAAGCATTTACCTTTTCGTTAAGTAGCACTTGTGCCACAGCCATGATTAGACTCATAAAAGCGTGCAATTCTCAGCACTCGGATGTTGCAGGTTCAATCGGTGCGATAGAAACAGGGATAGCTTTTCGCAACGTCAAAATTGCGAATATTTCTCGAACAACAACGTCGTTCGGACGGCACTAGTGAAGTGCAGAAGTTAGCGTGAACTGTAGTCGTAACTGCATATTTCAATGCTCTAACTAAATCACTTCGCTGGTTGAGCTCCAGCGTATTGGTGGCCTGCAGCCGTTAGTAATATCCACTGTAATTGGGATGTATTCAATGCACAATAAAAAGTACCCTTTTATTTAGAGCTCGCTGACGAATATGACACAACAAATACAATCAAAGTGACTTACAAGCATAAAAAAACAATAACGCACGACGGGACGTCAAGTGCAACTCTCTGCTTGTGAGCTAGTAGCTGATCGTTCATCTTCGCTGTTACTTTCAATGAGTTGACAACCATCTACGTCCAGTGAAAAGTCCTCAACATCAAGACGGTTTATTTGAACATCACTGCTGAATGTAATCTGATCATTTCTGTCCGCCAAACGACTTCGATAGCACCAAGAACGCGTCATTCACCATGCACAACACCCACACGGCGTCCCACGCTACGTTTAGTTGAGGGTGCAGAGATAATTTCCCTCCAATATCCGCAATAGAAAGTAATCGCTTCCAGCGTGCTGCTATCTATCAATGAACGTAAAACAAAATAAGCGGCGCAGCGTAGGTCAAGGTCTAGAAACGCAGATCGTGAGTTTGTATTACTTTTCGCGTACAATGAATGTAATGAGATTCCTGCCCTGCAGAAGCACTGAGCAATGCTATATGCACGTAAAACAAGGCGCGAGTTTTGAATGGAATGGTCAGACATTCAGGTTTAACTGTGTAAAGCAGCTGCAGAAAATCTCGCGAAGCTGATATGTGTACTATACAGGCTATATTCGAAAGCGCGAGTTGCCACGTATTTTCACAAAAAGTTCGCTTCTCGCAGGTACGAATCAGATTTATCGTGCCACGCATGGTTCGGTATATAGTAAGTGATGCACGAAACATACAAAGTGGTCTCTGTTCGTTTCTTTTAAACGCGTTAACACTGCCGCTAGCACCCCCGAACAAGGAAGTATTGAGAGCGTAGAGAAGACACTCCTGAATTCCGCTAGGCAGTGCGAGAGTCTATCAACTTTGCGAATAATAAGCGCTATTGTCCCTGAAGAAAAGTGCTGCCACTGCCATGCTTCTCGCTGTGCAATGGCCAAGCTGTCACTCTCAGACAGCTCCAAACGAGCACCTGCCAGAGCTTTGCGACACTGAACGAGCTGTACCCCGAATGGTTGCCAAACCCGTTCCGCCACCTGTGTGGTGGTTATGCGGCTCACGTGGCGGTCAGGTTTATTCTGACCGCACTCGAGTGAGCCTAGCCAGATAACCAGAGAAAACCTCCAACTTTAGACAACGGGAACTATAGCTTTTACAAGTATGAAAATAGCCACCGCATTCTAGAACGCCCCTTAACTCAACGCTTCACCGTAACTTAAAAAGGTCGATTTTTACATATATTTACTGAGTACTACACCCGCCCGCCTCGCAATTATGCTCATTCTCAATTTGCCTTATAGGAAACTTCTCCATTCCTACTTTGCATATCATTGATTTCATAATACTTGCCCCGCCGCGGTTGTCTAGTGGCTAAAGTACTCGGCTGCTGACCCGCAGGGCGCGGGTTCCGATGGAGGCGAAAATGTTGTAGGCCCGTGTGCTCAGATTTGGGTGCACGTTAAAGAACATCAGCTGGTCGAAATTTCTGGAGCCCTCCACTACGGCGTCGCTCATAATTATATGGTGGTTTTGGAACGTTAAACCCCACATAGCAGTCAATCAATTTCATGGTACTTAGGACCTGCCGAATGTTCGAAATTGTTTTTTTTTTCTTTACTGATTGTCTTAAAGGTCCAATTAGGACCTACATGAGGGGTGGAAGTCAAAAAGCACATTCAAAACAAACTCAAAGAGGGAACGAAAAGACGGCAACAATGATGAAATTCAAGAACGAACTTTAAAAAATAGCATAAGAAACACCTGTTGAAACATTAGCCTAAGCAATTGGTAGCAGACAGAAATTGTACTGCACGGGAATGAATTCACCTCCTTCCAGAACCCTATTCCAGTTTCAGGCCTTTAGTACAAAGAACGACTGTATAAGAGTTGGGGTGTGAACTTGGGCTGGCATTACAGTGTTACGATGGCCTGTTCAAGGTTTCCGATGAGTTCGTTGAATCGTCTAGCTTCCACGAGGTGTAATATGAGAAAAAAAACTCTGAGAGGGGCATAGGTGCGAGACGCGTTGACTACAGGCAAGACGTACTAAGTTGTACTTCGATGCTTTGGACTAAAACGCTTGTGTGATATGAGTAATCATAATAAATAAGCTCAATTGAACGATTCCAAGCTGACTCAAGAACTGTAGAGAGATTATATTCATAGGAGTAAGAAATAAAACACGGATATTCAAGAAGTGGTCGCCCAAGCGTTTTCTAGGCAAGTAGTTTTACGTCTACTTGTCCCCTGAAGAGATTACATTAAAGATGACCAAATATATTGATAGCGGAATTTTCCTTTACCAGCAGCTCGTGGAGAACGCACAAGATTGATTCATTCATGAAGGAAGAATACAACACGTAGTCTACCGAGCTCCAAGCTGGTGACCTAAATGAAGCTGAAGCAAGCAGAACGTTGTTAGGTTTACTCGGGTGTACTCTTGCTGAAGTTTACAAACGTTTTACTCATTTATTGATAGAAATAATCTCCCATGATTGTGTAAATTTACCCGCGTTGCCCTGGTTGAACACTTCGTTCTCTTTTTATTACCTGCTACCGAGCATTCATGTCCGGCACTCACTTCTTCATGCGTTTTGTGCCCAGCATGGCGTTTCGCGCCAACGTTTTCTCGCTGCGGATGCAAAAATCCCCTAAAGCCCCATCGTGATCTCTTTGCTCCAGTGAATACAGTCGATGGCAATTTGCCGTGTACTTGAACCTCGTGGCCTTTAGGTAGGGGAGTTAAGTGTGGGATTGGGCTAGTTCTTAATCTATTATTAAACTTCTCAGCGCGACAAAATTTCAGACAACGAACAAAAAAGACAACGACAAGCGCAGACTTTCAACTGAATATTCCCTACTAATACGCACATATATATGTTACAGTAAGGAAGATAAAATCACTTGCTTAAGCAAAACACAAAACAAAAAACACAAAGAACCAAAAAGTCAAAAGAGACTGCAAGAAACCACGTGCTCACCCCGGACTCTCACTGGCCAAATTTATATACGCCAGTTCCTTTTTAGGGAAAGCTATAGATCTTTTCACTCAAGGGGTTCTCGGTGCCGCCATAGTACTCTCTGGGCTGATGTTAGCGTGCGTGACCCCCCAAGAAACGCACTGCCGAGGCTGTGACCTTGGCTTTAATAGGACCTTGGCTTTAACCGTGACCTTGGCTTTAACTGTGACCTTGGCTTTAACAGCCCAGAAAGAAGAAAATCTTTTTCTCCATCAAGAAGGATTCCGATGAGGGTGCCAGTCATTATTCAAAAAGGCAAGGGTTCTCGCATCCACCCTAACCAATGCACAAGACTTATAATCAAAGCTCCAGTAATCACCCGAGGCAGCTGCATCAGCAAACCGTCTATATCTTTATTTGAAAAAGAATTGGCGTGTCTAAATTCGGCACGTAAGGGTCTGGGGTGAGCAGGTAGTTTCTTCCAGTCTCTTTTGACTTTTGGTTTTTGTTTTTGTTTCGCTAAGCAAGTGATCTTATCTTCTTTTCTTTAACAAATTATTTGCGCCGTAGTAGTAAATGTTGTGTTGAAATTCCGCGTTCAGCCTCGTCTGTTGTGTTCATAGAAATTTTTCGCACTGAGAAGTTTATTAATAGGTAGGGGAGTTCGAAATTCATGTCGACGCCGTCCTTGAATGGAAACGTGTCGACCACAGTGCGGAGATTCCCTTGCAGAGCTGCAACGTTGTCGTTCTTGAAACCAAAACGCCGGTAGGACAAAGATGATGCCCTGAAGTGATGAGCAGAACGCAGGTCAAGAAAATACTTTTTTTTTCGTCTTCACAGTCGAAAAAATTGGCTTACATTTCACAAGGCTTCGAGGCCATATGCGTGGTGAACCCAGGCCAACAGCTGTGAGATCTTCCTGGTGCCCCAGGACGCGTTTGGTGGTTAGCAGGAACGATTCTGTCAGTTCCCGTGCATCTTCGATATTCTCGAGGAGTTGTGTCAAAGGGTGGTGATGCTGTCGTGCTTCTTTATTATTGAGACAGCAATAAGCAGTAACGTGCAAAGCAGAAGTTAGAAACAGTGGCAAGTTTTATTCTAAGTCTCCTTCCACATATTCTTCACAGTAGATAGAAGATACTCGTCCCAATAGAAGTCCTGCTTCCATAGACGCCCGCGTCCTTTCTCATCTCAAGGCATGGCTTGGCCGTCACGTGACGCGTGTCTTCAGATGCCTCAGAGCAAACCTCATAGTCTTTTCAGGTCGCGAGTTGGCATCCGCTGATCATGACCACGGGATCGGTGGTAGGGCAGATGGTAGATGAGGCAGTATCAGGGTCTCCATTGCTTTGTGATTTTCACACAATCTCCCTGAAGTGGTTTTTTCCTGTAACGTCCGGGTATTTCCCCGTCTTTCCATTTCACCGTGAATGAACTTCTGATGTGCGTTGTTTTGCTCTTACTTTATGGAACTGCAGAGCCCACCACGTCTGTGTCGGGTTTGGGACGCTTTAGATGCTGGATTGCCAGGTTCTCTGCCAGTGACGAGTTCTCGGTGTGGAACTACCACGTTCTCTGCAGATGGCAAGCCAAGTCTGTCAAAACAACCAGTCGTGAACAGAATGTTCTTGTATTCGTCTTGTTGCATTCATACTTTCAAAGATGAATCAGGCAGTGTAGTGCGAATTAGGCTGGTGGTGTGCTCAGCAATAAGATAATCGCGGCGATATACCTATCGGTGGGCAAGCACCTTGACAGCTACCTTGTATTTCCTGTCGGTGAGGCTTGTTTTATCGGTGGATCTATTGATAGTAAATACCAATTAGGGCTTGACTGTTTCGACGCCCGTGAGCTTGAAGTACGTGTAGATGGTCACACCGGTGGGCGCCCACAAACCCAGTAACTCACGGTTGCAGCTGTACAAGCGAGTGCATGACGTTTCAGTTAGGTATTTAGTCAACCAGTGAACACACGCTCATCACGGACCGAAGCATGGTGATGGATTTCGTGATCCTGATGCTAATCCAGAGTGTCCGTACTTTCCTCCTCAAACTCGCCATCGAAGGCGTCGGTGATAAGTTTGTCAAGTTTGGCGAGTGCGGAGTCCTTGTCGCGAAGCCTGACGATGTTCTCCTGCAAGTTGGTGGAAGACGGTACAGTGTCTTGCATGAGGATTAAGCAGGCCTCGGACAGGAGTGGGGTGGTGACACCAGGAAGACTGCCTAGATGTCTGCGTAAGTTGCCGATCCCGGGAACGTAACGCTGCGCATAATATCGGCCTCCTTCCGGGTTTTTGAAACCAATATTTTGAGACAGAAAGACGATCGACACCCGCATTGCCTGTTCGTGTCGTTCACCTTCTCTAGTGGCTCATACCCACTGTCAAGGATTGTCCACGAATTGAGTGATGTTACAAAATAATATGAAGTTTTAGAGAAATTGAACTTATTGAATGAAATATTTACAAATTGTAAAATGAAATTTCGGTGCTGACGAAAATGTGCGAAGTAAAATGCTTTTTATCAGTAATAGATAATAAATTAAGTCCCCATCTGGAATGAAAAACATAAACGACAAAAGTTTGTTAGTGCTTTGCTTTCATTCAGAGTATAGCGCACAGCGAGGCATGCTTTTGCGCTGGCCAACCCAGGAATAGAGGCACCAAAAATAGAATCACAGCCATGGATCAATTCTTTCCAATGACACGGAAAGGACTAATTAACTTGGATATTCGAGCTGTAGCGAATTGCCTACAGGTCAAAAAGAAATGATCTATATTTTCTAGCTCGCCACAGAAAGCGCACACTGAAGAAACAGGCTGACCAGACCTGTGTCGGTAAAAATTCAGTTTTGGCACCCGACGGTGCAGCCTCGTAATCGCAACTTATAGTTTGTGTGTTTTTCAAAATGATCGGCGCCTCGCCTGCGTGGAATGCGCAGCACAGTCACATCGAAAGCTAGAAGAGCAGCCTTTCAGAGCCTTTTCTGTACACTCCTTGGTAACTGCTACTAGCACTGCTGGGTACTTACCAAGCCAGAAATAATCATACTTTCTTTTGTAGTTGGCGAATGTTCCCTATGATATCTTTCGTCATTCTTAAGAGAAGCGTGGTATTCACTGCACACTTGCTAAAAACTTTGCTTAATTTTTTATGACGTTACGGACGACGATGAAGAATTATGCCTCAAATTGGTATGCGCCATAGTTACCAGGCGATCAAGAAAAAGTTTTCTAATAGGTTTGAAGCATTGGATGACCCACTTGTTACACAATTCACTCTGTGTGACCTCTGCTCGCTTCTTTATTTTTCTACACTCTGCGCTAATCATACTAATGTGATCACTTTCCCGATAGCAAGCCCGCCTAAGACAATTTTAGAAACAAATTTCAAGCACTGCAGTGGCGAAGTGGTAAAATACGGTGCTGGCATGCAGTGCGCCCAAGTTCAAATTGGAGTTTTTTATTTACTGAGTTTTTCTTGCGATACTTGTTACGGAGACCAGCGGCAACGGACAACTACACCACCGCGCGTGACCCGTGTTCTGTTCTCATAACAGTTTTCGGTGTAGTAAGTGTTAGTATTCCGTAGATTTTTTCAGTGCTGTTCGCGCTAAGCTTTTCATAATGTTACACCTGCGAAGTCGCGCAGCCATCACAAAAGCAGATTGTGAAAAACTTTGTAAAGGTGATCAATTTGGTAAATTGATGACTTTGCACGTATTTATGACTTTATAAAAGATTAAGCCATTTCACTTTGAAGCAACCCTTTATGACCATGCTCTCAAATAACCAAACGTTTCTCCAATGGAGTGGTAATAATGCACGAAAAACGCCTTTAATATGCGCGAGTCAGCATCAACAGAAGTGCAGCGAAAAATGATCTCTAACCTAAACAGGCGATACAATTCCCGTGTTGCCCTTTCGTAAGGCGAGTGACACTACCAGAAACTCAGCCACAGAAACGGGTATGAAATGAGACAGTAGAAGGGAATAGGACGAATCCATGTTTGGCTAATTAACACCCAACTTTTCGTTACACTGTAGTGCATCTTTAATCTTTGACAATAATTGCGTTTGTTTTTACGCTCTGCACGTGTTCTTACAAGAAACCACCTAGAGTGTGCGGGAGAGCACTCTCGCTTTAATAGGAAAAATGTGGTCGAATTGAATATTTCGTGTGGCGCTGGTTGAAAACTTCGTTTTTTAGCCTTAACTCTGAAAATAGATAGCTGATATATATATATAATTATATATATATATATATATTATATATATATTACCTATTACCAATAGAACAATATTGCAAGTATAGTACAGGGGAATGTATTAGACACAATTGTATTGTAAATGGGAAGAAAGAAATGCGGATGCTAAGATAACTTGCTGTGGACGGGAACCGAACCAGCGACCTTCGGATAACGCGTCAAACGCTCTATCAACAAAAATACCATGGTGGTTATCCCCCAACCACTTTATTGGGTATATACAAGAATTAAACGTGGTAGTGTGTCAGTCAGGGCCACGAGAACCCATGGCAGTGAGTGTATAACACCCTTTATAAGCCTGCTTGGCGTCAAAGGCACCAAGCCTGCAAGAACGAGATTCTCGTTAATGAATGAAGGAAGGAAGTGTATACTTAAGGGCACGTTCTTTATTATTAGACACAAAATTATTGAAATAGAAGGTTTGAGTATACAAAGCATCTTTGGCCCTGATGCCCAGTAAGGTATTACAACATTAGTGCCAGCTAGTTCTTTGAGAAAA
>NW_023608687.1:0-25749 GCF_013339725.1 Rhipicephalus microplus | reverse complement strand
CGCTCCGTGCCTGGCAACGTCATTGGGCATGGCGGCATCGCAGTGAACATGTCAAATAATCCTTTCGTCTTCTTGATCCAGGCACTCGGCCTCCTGCTTTCTTTCGACCGCTTCGCCGATGGAATTCGGACGCCCCAGCCGACCATGTCGTCGCTGGCTGCTCTGCCATGTGCCGAGTGTTTCAATGCACCGATCGATGAACTGGGCAGCGGCGCCTCTGACGGACTGATGGACCGACTGGACTACGCCCCCTTCAGAGGCGTGTCAGCTACCGCAACGCTATCGACATCGTACACCTATAAACAGCGCTCCGTGCCTGGCAACGTCATTGGGCATGGCGGCATCGCAGTGAACATGTCAAATAATCCTTTCGTCTTCTTGATCCAGGCACTCGGCCTCCTGCTTTCTTTCGACCGCTTCGCGGACGGAATTCGGACGCCCCAGCCGACCATGTCGTCGCTGGCTGCTCTGCCATGTGCCGAGTGTTTCAATGCACCGATCGACGAACTGGGCAGCGGCGCCTTTGACGGACTGATGGACCGACTGGACTACGCCCCCTTCAGAGGCGTATCAGCTACCGCAACGCTATCGACATCGTACACCTATAAACAGCGCTCCATGCCTGACAACGTCATTGGGCATGGCGGCATCGCAGTGAACATATCCAATAATCCTTTCGTCTTCTCGATCCAGGCACTCGGCCTCCTGCTTTCTTTCGACCGCTTCGCGGACGGAATTGGGACGCCCCAGCAGACCGTGTCGTCGCTGGCTGCTCTGCCATGTGCCGAGTGTTTCAATGCACCGATCGACGAACTGGCAGCGGCGCCTTTGACGGAGGCGTATCAGCTACCGCAACGCTATCGACATCGTACACCTATAAACAGCGCTCCATGCCTGGCAACGTCATTGGGCATGGCGGCATCGCAGTGAACATGTCAAATAATCCTTTCGTCTTCTTGATCCAGGCACTCGGCCTCCTGCTTTCTTTCGACCGCTTCGCGGACGGAATTTGGACGCCCCAGCGACCATGTCGTCGCTGGCTGCTCTGCCATGTGCCGAGTGTTTCAATGCACCGATCGACGAACTGGCAGCGGCGCCTTTGACGGACTGATGGACCGACTGGACTACGCCCCCTTCAGAGGCGTATCAGCTACCGCAACGCTATCGACATCGTACCTATAAACAGCGCTCCATGCCTGACAACGTCATTGGGCATGGCGGCATCGCAGTGAACATGTCAAATAATCCTTTCGTCTTCTTGATCCAGGCACTCGGCCTCCTGCTTTCTTTCGACCGCTTCGCGGACGGAATTCGGACGCCCCAGCAGACCGTGTCGTCGCTGGCTGCTCTGCCATGTGCCGAGTGTTTCAATGCACCGATCGACGAACTGGCAGCGGCGCCTTTGACAGACTGATGGACCGACTGGACTACGCCCCCTTCAGAGGCGTATCAGCTACCGCAACGCTATCGACATCGTACACTGGGCAGCGGCGCCTTTGACAGACTGATGGACCGACTGGACTACGCCCCCTTCAGAGGCGTGTCAGCTACCGCAACACTATTGACATCGTACACCTATAAACAGCGCTCCATGCCTGGCAACGTCATTGGGCATGGCGGCATCGCAGTGAACATGTCAAATAATCATTTCGTCTTCTTGATCCAGGCACTCGGCCTCCTGCTTTCTTTCGACCGCTTCGCGGACGGAATTTGGACGCCCCAGCCGACCATGTCGTCGCTGGCTGCTCTGCCATGTGCCGAGTGTTTCAATGCACCCATAAACTAACTTGGCAGCGGCGCCTTTGACAGACTAATGGACCGACTGGACTACGCCCCCTTCAGAGGCGTATCAGCTACCGCAACGCTATCGACATCGTACCTATAAACAGCGCTCCATGCCTGGCAACGTCATTGGGCATGGCGGCATCGCAGTGAACATGTCAAATAATCCTTTCGTCTTCTTGATCCAGGCACTCGGCCTCCTGCTTTCTTTCGACCGCTTCGCGGACGGAATTTGGACACCCCAGCAGACCGTGTCGTCGCTGGCTGCTCTGCCATGTGCTGAGTGTTTCAATGCACCGATCGACGAACTGCGCAGCGGCGCCTTTGACGGACTGATGGACCGACTGGACTACGCCCCCTTCAGAGCGTATCAGCTACCGCAACGCTATCGACATCGTACACCTATAAACAGCGCTCCATGCCTGACAACGTCATTGGGCATGGCGGCATCGCAGTGAACATATCAAATAATCCTTTCGTCTTCTCGATCCAGGCACTCGGCCTCCTGCTTTCTTTCGACCGCTTCGAGGATGGAATTCGGACGCCCCAGCCGACCATGTCGTCGCTGGCTGCTCTGCCATGTGCCGAGTGTTTCAATGCACCGATCGATGAACTGGGCAGCGGCGCCTTTGACGGACTGATGGACCGACTGGACTACGCCCCCTTCAGAGGCGTGTCAGCTACCGCAACGCTATCGACATCGTACACCTATAAACAGCGCTCCGTGCCTGGCAACGTCATTGGGCATGGCGGCATCGCAGTGAACATGTCAAATAATCCTTTCGTCTTCTTGATCCAGGCACTCGGCCTCCTGCTTTCTTTCGACCGCTTCGCGGACGGAATTTGGACGCCCCAGCGGACCATGTCGTCACTCACTGCTCTGCCATGTGCCGAGTGTTTCAATGCACCCATAAACTAACTTGGCAGCGGCGCCTTTGACAGACTGATGGACCGACTGGACTACGCCCCCTTCAGAGGCGTGTCAGCTACCGCAACACTATTGACATCGTACACCTATAAACAGCGCTCCATGCCTGGCAACGTCATTGGGCATGGCGGCATCGCAGTGAACATGTCAAATAATCATTTCGTCTTCTTGATCCAGGCACTCGGCCTCCTGCTTTCTTTCGACCACTTCGCGGACGGAATTGGACGCCCCAGCAGACCCTGTCGTCGCTGGCTGCTCTGCCATGTGCCGAGTGTTTCAATGCACCGATCGACGAACTGCGCAGCGGCGCCTTTGACGGACTGATGGACCGACTGGACTACGCCCCCTTCAGAGGCGTGTCAGCTACCGCAACGCTATCGACATCGTACCTATAAACAGCGCTCCATGCCTGCAACGTCATTGGGCATGGCGGCATCGCAGTGAACATGTCAATAATCCTTTCGTCTTCTTGATCCAGGCACTCGGCCTCCTGCTTTCTTTCGACCACTTCGCGGACGGAATTGGACGCCCCAGCAGACCGTGTCGTCGCTGGCTGCTCTGCCATGTGCCGAGTGTTTCAATGCACCCATAAACTAACTTGGCAGCGGCGCCTTTGACGACTGATGGACCGACTGGACTACGCCCCCTTCAGAGGCGTATCAGCCACCGCAACGCTATCGACATCGTACCTATAAACAGCGCTCCATGCCTGCAACGTCATTGGGCATGGCGGCATCGCAGTGAACATGTCAATAATCCTTTCGTCTTCTCGATCCAGGCACTCGGCCTCCTGCTTTCTTTCGACCACTTCGCGGACGGAATTTGGACGCCCCAGCGGACCATGTCGTCACTCACTGCTCTGCCATGTGCCGAGTGTTTCAATGCACCGATCGACGAACTGGCAGCGGCGCCTTTGACAGACTGATGGACCGACTGGACTACGCCCCCTTCAGAGGCGTGTCAGCTACCGCAACGCTATCGACATCGTACCTATAAACAGCGCTCCATGCCTGGCAACGTCATTGGGCATGGCGGCATCGCAGTGAACATATCAAATAATCCTTTCGTCTTCTCGATCCAGGCACTCGGCCTCCTGCTTTCTTTCGACCACTTCGCGGACGGAATTTGGACGCCCCAGCAGACCGTGTCGTCGCTGGCTGCTCTGCCATGTGCCGAGTGTTTCAATGCACCGATCGACGAACTGGCAGCGGCGCCTTTGACGGACTGATGGACCGACTGGACTACGCCCCCTTCAGAGGCGTATCAGCTACCGCAACGCTATCGACATCGTACACCTATAAACAGCGCTCCATGCCTGGCAACGTCATTGGGCATGGCGGCATCGCAGTGAACATGTCAATAATCCTTTCGTCTTCTTGATCCAGGCACTCGGCCTCCTGCTTTCTTTCGACCGCTTCGCGGACGGAATTCGGACGCCCCAGCGGACCATGTCGTCACTCACTGCTCTGCCATGTGCCGAGTGTTTCAATGCACCCATCAACTAACTGGGCAGCGGCGCCTTTAACAGACTGATGGACCGACTGGACTACGCCCCCTTCAGAGGCGTGTCAGCTACCGCAACGCTATTGACATCGAACACCTATAAACAGCGCTCCATGCCTGGCAACGTCATTGGGCATGGCGGCATCGCAGTGAACATGTCAAATAATCCTTTCGTCTTCTTGATCCAGGCACTCGGCCTCCTGCTTTCTTTCGACCGCTTCGTGGACGGAATTTGGACGCCCCAGCGGACCATGTCGTCACTCACTGCTCTGCCATGTGCCGAGTGTTTCAATGCACCGATCGACGAACTGGCAGCGGCGCCTTTGACGGACTGATGGACCGACTGGACTACGCCCCCTTCAGAGGCGTGTCAGCTACCGCAACGCTATCGACATCGTACCTATAAACAGCGCTCCATGCCTGGCAACGTCATTGGGCATGGCGGCATCGCAGTGAACATGTCAAATAATCTTTTCGTCTTCTTGATCCAGGCACTCGGCCTCCTGCTTTCTTTCGACCACTTCGCGGACGGAATTCGGACGCCCCAGCGGACCATGTCGTCACTCACTGCTCTGCCATGTGCCGAGTGTTTCAATGCACCGATCGACGAACTGGCAGCGGCGCCTTTGACGACTGATGGACCGACTGGACTACGCCCCCTTCAGAGGCGTGTCAGCTACCGCAACGCTATCGACATCGTACACCTATAAACAGCGCTCCATGCCTGGCAACGTCATTGGGCATGGCGGCATCGCAGTGAACATGTCAATAATCCTTTCGTCTTCTCGATCCAGGCACTCGGCCTCCTGCTTTCTTTCGACCACTTCGCGGACGGAATTCGGACGCCCCAGCCGACCATGTCGTCGCTGGCTGCTCTGCCATGTGCCGAGTGTTTCAATGCACCGATCGACGAACTGGCAGCGGCGCCTTTGACGGACTGATGGACCGACTGGACTACGCCCCCTTCAGAGGCGTATCAGCTACCGCAACGCTATCGACATCGTACACCTATAAACAGCGCTCCATGCCTGACAACGTCATTGGGCATGGCGGCATCGCAGTGAACATGTCAAATAATCCTTTCGTCTTCTCGATCCAGGCACTCGGCCTCCTGCTTTCTTTCGACCGCTTCGCGGACGGAATTCGGACGCCCCAGCGGACCATGTCGTCACTCACTGCTCTGCCATGTGCCGAGTGTTTCAATGCACCGATCGACGAACTGGCAGCGGCGCCTTTGACAGACTAATGGACCGACTGGACTACGCCCCCTTCAGAGGCGTGTCAGCTACCGCAACGCTATCGACATCGTACACCTATAAACGGCGTCTCTCATAATCATATGGTGGTTTTGGGACGTTAAACCCCACAAATCAATTGATCTCGGGAATTGAGAGAATGCACCGACTAGGCACTAAAACAGAAAACAAAACACGACCTGTAATCATCAAGTTGGAACGCTTCGACGATAAGGCGAAAATAATAAAAAACTGCTATAAATAAGCTTAAGAATTCCATTGTGTCTGTGGGCGAAGATTTTTCACTCCGTGTGCGTAACATCCGGAAAAAACTTTGGGACAGCACCAAGAGGAACTGAAATAAGGGTTCACTTGTGTACGACAAGATAAAGATAAACAGTCAACTGTATGTCTGGGACGAACATAAAGAAGCGAGGGCAATTGTAGGAAAGCAATCTGCTGTCCGGAAGGCAAAAAATTGAGTGAAAATGAAACGCCCCTCAGGCTAGTGATAGCAAACCTAAATGCCAGAAGTGTTGTTAACAGAAGTACCGAACTTGAAGCATTCATACTAGAACATCAGCCTGATATTGTGACAATAACAGAAACATGGCTTTCTCCTAAGATTTCAAGTAACAATATATTCCCTCCGGGTTATACTGTCATACGTAAAGATAGGTGCTCACGAGGGGGTGGTATAGCAATTTCGATAAAAAAATATCTACGTCACACCTATGCCTGAAGTTGTAGGTGCTGAAGTACTTTGGTGTAAATTAACAACAGATAAGTCCTTCCTCTATTTAGGCACAATGTACCAGCCACCAAATACTTCGTGTGATGTATTACATGTACTAGCAAATTATATAGAAGCTCATTTCACGCAGTCTACAAAGATAATCCTTACGGGGGATTTCAACTTCACTGGTATAACATGGGATTTCCTTGATGATACTGCCAACACTGATAATCCAGATGAGCTGCTTGAACTTTGTTTCAACTTTAGCCTTAGACAGCTTATTCAAAAACTAACACGTGTTACCACAAAAAGCAGTAATGTACTTGACTTGATATTTGTGAGCGATAGCATAGCAGAAAAAAGGATTTCGTGGGAAGTTGTCAGTGGCATATCGGACCACAAAGCAACTAAATGCTCCTTGTTGTTGGGCACACCGCTGCCTAAGCATAAAGGAAGCACACGAATTTTCGACTGGGTGAATGCCGATGATGTGAGCCTTCTTGACTACCTAGATGAATCCTATTCCACCTTTAGCTCGTTCTCACAGGATGGTACAGTTTCAGTAGATGAATTATGGACAACCTTTGAAAGAATCGCTCAGCACTGCTTATCAAAATATGTCCCCACAAAGATCAAACCAGTCCGCAAGACAAACCCTTGGATAACAAAAAATCATACAACTAAAACGAAAGCTTGCCAGATTAAAGAAAATGAGAAATAAACTATTGTTACCAGGCTGCACGGCTAAAATAAGTGAGCGTTCACGTGCACTAAAATCTGCTGTAAAATAGCAAAGGATGAATATATGAATGTAACCTTAAGTAAACTTATCAAAGAATCTCCTTCTAAGTTTTGGCGATACCTTAATTCGAAGCCACATCAGATCAGTAACCCAACCCCGGCTGAAGCTCTCGAAAGGCTACACAGTTTAATGATTACTTTGTTTCAGTATATACACGTGACAACGGTATGAACCCCGACCTCAGTTACCTTCCATGTAACACTGCCAAACTAGACGACTTAATCCTAACTGAATCGGGCATTTTTTGCCTATTACTCGAAATAGACCCTAAAAAATCCTGTGACCCCGACAACATACCAAATGCATTTCTGAAATGCTACGCAGAATGAATGTAAAAGTTATTACTGATTATATATAACAAAACATTAAAAACTTGTGTAATCCCGGAGAAATGGAAAATAGCCAAGGTTATTCCTATCCACAAATCCGGTGACCTTACAAACACATCAAACTACCGACCAATCTCGCGTACTTGTACGGCCGGAAAAATTCTTGAACATCTAATCCTAAAACACATTGTATCATTCGTAAAAAAGACAACAACCTAATTGTCACGAATCAGCATGGCTTTCGGCAAGGACTGTCTACAAATACTCAACTGGTTGAAACAATCCACGACCTAGCACTTACAATGAACAAAGGTGGCCAAACGGATATAAGTTTTTTAGATCTATCCAAAGCATTTGACTGCCTTTCTCATCATAAGTTGCTTCAGAAACTTACGCATTACCTCAGAGATAACAACATCACCAAGTGGATAAAAAGTTATCTTACAGGAAGACGCCAGTATGTTCATTACAAAGAGAACTCTTTGGATTACGGCTATGTGCTGTCTGGTGTTCCACAAGGTGCCGTTCTAGCTCCTATGCTTTTTCTTCTTTTAACGATTAACGATTTGCACATCAATTGTAACGCAACAGTGAGAATGTTTGCAGATGACTGCATAATCTATAAGCAAATCACTTGACACGAAGATCAGATGATCCTAAACAGAGCCCTTGAACATATAACACAGTGGTGTCAGACTTGGCAGATGATGTCTAACGCAGATAAAACAGTTACTATGACAGTGACAAATAAAAGAACACCCATGAACTTCCACTATTATTTAGAAGGACAAATGTTAAGGAAAGTAGAAGAATATAAATACTTAGGTGTCATAATTTCGTCAGATCTCAAATTTGACAAGCAAGTAACATACGTTGTTAACAAACCACTGACCGTTTTGTACTCATTGAAACGTTCGCTTAGATGCGCATCCGTAGATACTAAACGCCAAACATACTTGTCACTCGTTCGATCTGATTCAGAGTCCCAGAATTCTTCCAACAATGACTTTAATGTTAGGTTTTCCCTGGATACTTTTCCGACACCTACATATCGCGTTATAGAAGAGAAGTTCCAATTTTTCTGGTGAACATTGTAATCCTGTATGGGTGGCATATCCTTCTATAACATTCATTGCGGTTTGTAGAGTTTCCTCTATGTATCGTCACTACCCATAAGGTATCACTACCCATAAGGTAATGTCACATGCATAGAGGATATGGTGGAGTCCTGGAATTTCGTTTAGTCTGGTAGGGAGACCTATCATGGCCACGTTAAAAAGAAAGGGGGATAGGACTAAGCCTTGCGGCATACCTCTGCTGCCCAGACTAAACTCTTGGGATTCTAATTCGCCTATTATTATTCTTGCAGTCCGGTCAGTTAAAAAGTCTTTTATATAATCGTATACTCTTTTTCTTACCCCTAACGCTTGAAGATTGGCAAGGATGAGGCTACCTCGCTGAGCTAGCGGGACCTCTGTTCCCATTCAGCCTCTGTCACTTTTGAATTATCAAGTTTTTACTAACTCGAGAATGAGCAGAGTTATGCGTTTGTGTTAGCATGGAACCATACAAAAGCAGCATATACCAAGGTGAGAAGCAATATTGCATCTTCACCATTCTCAAAATAATCATTTCTTTTTGTGACTGATTTCTCCTGTCACTCTTCAGCATGTGGCTTTGCGAGGCAATCTTATGATGTAAAATAGTGCCAAAATATTCTGTGTAAAGATAGCGCTGTGTTTTTTGAGCACATTTAGCTAGTGTGTAGGCTGCATTGGATTGGATTAAGTTGTGCATTACTTGATGGAGAAGATATTTAACAGCGCCATAAAGAAAAGGTGGGTGAAAATGACAGACACAACATACGTTTCTTTAGCCTTCTATTTCATCTACTGTGTTTGATAACTTCCTAAAATCTGTATTCAGTAGTACACTTGCAGTGTGGCTTGCCATGCACAGTCTAAACAAGTGCTCCACAAAATTTGGGATGGGAGAGTTATTCATTTCAGAGTACGAGGGGTAGATTGATTGATATGTGGACTTTAACGTCCCAAAACCACCACACGATTATGAGAGTCGCCGTAGTGGTGGGCTCCATAAATTTCGACCACATGCGGTTCTTTAACCTGCACTAAAATCTGAGCACACAGGCCCTACAACATTTCCACCTCCATTGGAAATGCAGCGGCCGCAGACGGGATTCGATCCCGCGACCCGCGGGTCAGCAGCCGAGTACCTTCCACTAGAACACCGCGGCAGGGAATTACGGGAGTTGAGGCACCACATCTGGCATGTATGAGTTATCTCATTGAAAAAGAAAATGAGTATACTACACTTGCGAGAAAGTTAAAATATTGTCAGCAATTCTAATCTTGGAAAGAAAGGACAAAGGTTCCCGTGCTATATATGCATTGGTGAGAAACATTAAACACACCTTTCTGAGAGAAACGGATTTTCGGGAACTGCAGGATTATAGGCACTTTTCAATTTGTACTACGGATGATCTGAAAGTATGGTACGTCACAAATATCTCGGCCGGTCTTTATATTGCGCATGCACATCTGCACTTCACATCAGAAGTTATTGCAATGAATTGAGCCAATGAAGTTTTTTTTAATAATTGTTGCAGCTTCAGTACCCCGGCTTGCCGGGTTTCCTGTTTGAGCCTAGAAATAAGTTACATAAGATGTAGACTCCCACTGCAAGTAAAACAAGTTGTGTCAAGTCATTATTGGCGTTCACGTGAACGCGTCAACGAAGACTGAACAACCATAGCTTCCAAGGCATACAGGCGATAACTCACAGCATAATATATTCCAAATCCCAGAGCCGGCCCACGTGAGAGCCACGACTGTAGTTTATAACAACCAAGGTAATTGTATAACTTTTATTATTGCTTTTGCTGCAAGAGCCGGGCGCGCTCATGGATGGATGGATGCTATGAGCGTCCCCTTTATAACGGGGTGGTGGCAAGTATGCCACCAGGCTCGAAAAAAAAAAACCCTTTTTTCTTTTTTTTATGTTGGCCTAATGCCTCTACTTCGATAAATTCTATCTTAATGGAAAAAAGGTAAATTTTCAGCTTAAGTTATCTGCCATTTACGGCACACTGTCCATATTTTATTTTTCCAATATTTATTTTTGTCCTTTCTCTCTAATTTTCTGCCACCAATACTCTAACCGTCTCTTACTTATTTCAATCGCGGATGTGTTCAGGTTTCCATTGTTGTCCCTAACGTACACCTGGGTGGATATCTCCACATTCAATCAGAACATGCTCCGCCGTTTCCTTATCTTTCCCGCAGCATGTGCATTGTTCTTCTTCTTTACTGAATCTTGCTTTATAACTACGCGTTCTAAGGCAACCCGATCTCGCTTCAAACAGTAAAGCGCTTCCCCTTGAATTATCGTAAAATGCCTCCCTCCTTATTTTTAGGCCTTTGACCGCCATGGCCGTACCAGAATCTTTGAAAAACTTCTACTAAATTGTTTTAGACTATTTGCGCCCACGGCACGGCTAGTCTAAGCATGAGCCTCCGCGATAAGGACGTGTATTCCATAGGGTCCCAACCAGTCAACTTTGTGGACTAGGGATTGTATGAAACATTGTACTGTGAGTGGACGCGTTGGCAGGCTAGCTTGTTTATCATACTTATATGTGCAATAGATCGAGGTAACGACGTTATCATACTTACATGTGCAATAGATCGAGGTAACGACGTCACATCACCACAAATTTGGTTTCTAAAGATAACGCTGACTGATCTAGGGGCTGGAGTCAAAACTACACTAATTTGACCCGAGGTGAAAGCGGCGAATACGAAAGTATGTGCGTTACTTAGCCTTAAACTGTCCTGTTTCAATCCGACGGAGTGCTGTACATGCAACTATCTTTATGTGGATTCACACTTGAATAAGCACATGAAAATATCACTTTGATGAAAATCTCAATCATTTTTCCTCGAATTTATTAAAAAATTCACTTATTGTCACAATGTTTCACAATTAATTTTGAATGTGCACAGATACATGCATAATTAGAATTTGTAATTGTGCACATATATATAATTTTTGTTCACTAGCACAGTGGTGCTGTGCACTTATTATTTTAATTAATGGGTATATATGATCTATATATCATGTTAACCCAACATATGTGTGCATCAGTTCGGTTTATCAGAGTACTCTTTCATTTCCATATAGAAATTATCAAGTTTTTTTTGCGTATATCCGCGCACCTTTTTATCCTCCTGCACATGTTACCTTTGTTGTTCTAATTGATACTCTAAGGATCAACACTGACTTTTGTCTCGACGTCGTCATGTTAAAATTACCTATATTATTTCTTGCCATTCCTTGGTAGAGGAACTGTCATGTCAATCACCTGTGGCACATATAACCGCATACCTGCAATGTGTGCCACACATCTGTAAGAAAGGCCTTGATGACATACACGATGAGACTGCGGCATTATTCACGACCTGGCGGGCAATCATATTCGTCAAACCATCTTACCGTCCCGAGTGATCACGAGAGCAACCAGACGTAGGCGGCTCGGGAGATAGACCATTGAAGTCAATTCTTTCTTCTTAGTCAATTGAATTCTTTATAACGTTGTCTACTCACTGTCGAGCCCTGATTGGTTATAGGTGTACATATAAATTAATAAAACAGCAGTCATCATTTAGGCGCTGAAAGGTGCAAACGTAAAATATCTCTTAATTCAAAATAAACTTCCCTTATCGAGATAGAAAACGAAGCTGGAGCGACAGATGTCACAATCATAGAATACCACCGTGGTCATTACAAACATACATATCCACACATGGGGAAGGGCCGATCGTACATGCGTTCAAAGACAACGTAGCATTTGTTTGGCTTCACTGCAGGACGAATTTGTCACACGGTGAAGCATATTTGATTTGCGGTAAAGCATATTATTTGTGAGCATACCGAAAGCGGCGCTCTCTGATGTATACAACTTGTAGGAGCTTCTTGAGCAAGCTCCCACTAAGTTTGAACAGCATGATTGAATGCGGACAGAAGAGAACAAGCACATACACCCACACAGAATAAACATCCTTGCTGCACGATCATTGATCGAAGGTGTGCCTGTCGAAAGTCTTGCTATATATGTAGCGAAAGGCATTGGACCTCTTGGGTTGCTCATAGCAAGGACACTAATAAGAGTTAACATCTCTTGCGCATCAAATTGATATCTACATGCGCTTTCAGAGGTTTGAATACACAGATGCACGGATTGTAACCTGACAATTCAGGGCTAAGTAACGCACATGTTTTCAGTTTCCACCGTTTTCAACTCTAGTCACAACGGCGCAATTTTGACTCGAACGAGTAGATCAAAGTCAACATTATCTCTGGAGCCCAGATTCGTAACGAAATGACGTGATTACCTCAAGCTATTGCGCGTACAAGTATGATGAACAAACTAGCCCGCCTACGCACTTCAGCTAGCTCACATGTATGATGTAGATGTACATCATTTGCCAGAAATTCAGAACCGCTTCTCATCTGACGATCTAACTCGTGCAGTATCGATTGTCATGTGTGTTAATGACGACACTCCGTTTTATAAGAAAGGTGGCCATATCAGCTAGCTAGAAGAAACGAGCGTTATCACGGAGGCTCACGTTGGGAGCACTGCTATAAAAACTCAGTATGTATGCTCTGTTCTTTCTCCAAATAACCCAAATAGCAATTAGTCACTAAATCCATACTCGTTCCTGGGACGAACTTATAGTGTAGAGAACAAAGTGTTTTTCTTTGCTGTGGCTACAGCAGTACAAGGGCAATGCATACACCCTTCGCATCAACAAAGCCAGAAAAAACCAGGGTATCAATATTGTTTTATTTTAAACGCACAAGATTATAATATCCTATTACATATGAGTACTAGGCCTTCCGAATCATTTGTCCTTTCTTGATCTTTAGAATTTCTGGCATGTTTGCAACTTCCTGCAAGAGTGGTATACTCATTTCCTGTTTTTTTGTTATAGAACCTATGCATACCAAAGTCGAGCTTCTGCTCCTATACTAGACTCTGAAACGAATAACTCTCTCATTTATTGTGTGGAGCACTTTTTCACTATGTGCCTCATAGCAAATACTGAGGGTGTACTAGTGAATATGTCTTTTTTAGGGGAGAATCTTGCAGCACTGTGGATAAATTAGAGAGAAGGCAACACACACAACATGAGTCTGCCATTTTCACCTTATCTTTTAATTATGGCGCTGTTTGATTTCTTTCTCATAAAGAAACTGCATGGCAGAATTCAGTCTTGGCAAATGCAGCCCAGTCCCATCTTGAAACAGGCAACTGTACAGAATTTTTGTAGAACAGGCAGTGCTGTAAAAAAAAAGCTTGATTGAAGCTGAAGATGCAGGATGTTTTTGCCCCAGTGTGTATCAGAAGATGCTCAGCATAGACACATAATAAAAAATGACTGGAGAATTTAGTTATACCAATAGAAAATAAGTATACTCTGCAGGGCATAAATGCAGTATTGTATATTACTTTGGAACTGGTTTTTATCCGTTTCTTTATTGATGCAATTACGTAATTCTGTATAACGTGGAAAAAGCATCGCTAGCAAATTGTCACCTATGTTATAATTCGCACAGAGATTGCTTCATCGAACATTTACCATACAGCAGAAAGTTTGTTTTTATTTGCTGCATTGCATAAAACATGAATAGAACTGTACATAGACTGTGCATGCATGTGCAGCATCGACAAAACCGCACACAGAATCAAGAACGTCAATTTGTTTTGAGGCACGCAAAATGTCACATTCTTCTATGGTACTGACAAGAGATGGAACATGGTAATCATATGAAATAAGACACACTGATTAGAGGCTCGTTACAAGCCATTTCATGGTTGTTTACCAGGAACACATGTTTTCTTAGCCGCTTTGCCATAGCAAGAATGCAGTTCCAGACAAGGCACCCAACAAGTGAGGCTTTAAATGTACGAGTGTTTTTTGGGTGCATTGAAGACCACTTTATACACAAGTGGGCAATAAATCTATCTGCAATAGAATACAGTGTATACCATTGTATAAATGAGAATGCACCTTCTCCTGCTCCCTGTAGCAATGTGAAGCACGATAAAAATAAGGCACATCTTTCCTTTAAAGTTGAATACACAATAAAGCTTTCAGAATTGAGACATTGTTAGGCACTGATTTCATACAATAAGCACCCTCTTGCAAAGCAAATAGTATGTACCGGAGCAAAGCAGTACCATCTATGTGCCAGTGTGAAAGAAGACGATGTTCGTGTTGTTCGTACTTGCAAAGTTTCTGCCTGAACCAGATCGCTGTGGCTAACACTTTGTGAATAATAATAACTCTTCGTAGGCGTACCTGCTTGTTGCATTGTAACAAGTTGTAGAGATGTAACTGCCGTGGCCGGTATCAAACTCCCGAACTTTGGGTCGGCAGGTGAGCACCGTAGCCCCTGATTTGCCGTGGGGGACGCAACTTTAAGTATACGTGTGACTCTGGGGTAGAAAAATTGGCTACTTCACAAAATGCCTGGGTTCACTTTTGGCTTCAACTGTGATTTTTATTCTGTATGGTCTAGAAATATTTTACTCTCCGGCATTGCCACTGAAACAGACAGCAGTTTTTTTTACATAATCTTTTAAAAGTTATCATGGTAAGATTTCCAATGTCTGTTTTAGCAATACTTGAGAATAAAGCCTTACTGTGGGCTTAGAACCTGCAGGACACGACCTAATTTCATGGGTCATGGGTATGCACGAGATGTGTACAAGAAAAGGTTTCATGGTTTACCCGACAGGTATTTCACGTCGTTCAAGCCACAACGCGTCAGTCATGTTTGTCTTACACTCATACTGTTATATGCCAGTTTTGGAATGTACTAGTAAAGGAGGTGATCACCCGAGCACCCTGACACAGGCAGCTAGATAGATGAACAGATCGAAACGGTCAAAATACTTTCATTTCGCTAAAAAATGCGTTGATATTGAGATGGTGCACACACACTTAAAACAAATTGGAAGATCATTTGGAACATAGTAAAAGATTGGGCATGTGGAAACTTCTTTCACATATTAACAATGAAGCTATTTCAGCAGAGAATTGGTTTGCAATGGGAGAACAGAAGTAACTATCACCATAAATGGGCACATGCTCTCTTTGGCCTCTTGTTCATTTTTGTACTGCTGTGCTTCGCTCCCAAAACACATGCGCCGATACGTCTGGCATGGGATGCATTAAGACTGATGGACTTGAGAATGAGTGCAAAGAGAACGAAATGTTGGCATAAAAAAAATCTCAACGAGACGGCATTCAAACCTATGTACTGACAATCTACGTACTGACAATAAACAGTCTAGAGCAGTTGCAGTTATTTCCGGAGTTCCCCAGGGGAGCGTGCTGGGTCCCCTTTTATTTTTGTTGGGCACATGCTCTCTTTGGCCTCTTGTTCATTTTTGTACTGCTGTGCTTCGCTCCCAAAACACATGCGCCGATACGTCTGACATGGGATGCATTAAGACTGATGGACTTGAGAATGAGTGCAAAGAGAACGAAATGTTGGCATAAAAAAAATCTCAACGAGACGGCATTCAAACCTATGTACTGACAATCTACTTCCTGACAATAAACAGTCTAGAGCAGTTGCAGTTATTTCCGGAGTTCCCCAGGGGAGCGTGCTGGGTCCCCTTTTATTTTTGTTATATATAAATGACCTACCAAACCAGGTTACGGTCCCGATAAGGTTGTTTGCCGACGACTGTGTTGTTTATAGCAGAATCGAGACTGAACATGACCAAGTTAATCTAAACAACAATCTTCAAAGAATAAAGGATTGGTGCAAAGAATGGCAAATGAGTTTGAACACAGAAAAAACAGTCTTTATGACTATAACTAGAAAGAAAGCACTTCTAGATTACAACTACCAGATTGGCAATGCTTTCCTTAAGCGTGTACAAAACTATAAATATCTTGGGTTATAGTTCACGCCCGACCTCCGGTGGAACACTCATATTGATAATGTATGCTCCAGGGCTACACCAAGGCACTGTATAGCCTTAGACGTAACCTTTATACCGCCCCATCTGATATAAAGTGTCTTGCTTACAAAACCCTTGTCAGACCTATTATCGAATATTCTAAAATTGTCTGGGACCCTTACACAAAGACAAACTGCAATAAAATAGCAAAATTACAGCGACTTCGTGCGAGATTTATTTTTAATAAATATCGCCGATATCATTCTCCTACTGAACTTTAGTAAAAAGCTGGACTGGATAGTCTTGAACTTAGGACGACGATTGAGCGTCTGAAATTCCTCTTCCAGTTAATTCATAATCATTTTAAACTAAATTATTCAGATTGCTTTCAGGTCAACACACAAGAACACTCCAGACATCGCCATAATATGTACATACCACCCCTAGTCCCACGTAACGATTGCTTCAAATTTAGTTACTTTCCACGTGCTATTGAAGATTGGAATATGCTGCCAGAGTCTATAATTGGTTGCTCCTCGCTTACATCATTTGAACAGAATCTAAAACGTTTATTTTCTGAATAACAGTGGTGTGAGTGTGTACTTTTTGTTGGTTGCATGAGACTGTAGTAGTTGTCTTTCAAATCTTCAGCGCAGTGCAAAAGTGCCGCCTCAAATGCGTCATGTGCTGTTTTGCGCGTATGTATTGCATTGCATGTGTGTTCCATTTCTTGTTATGTATAACTTCGAGTTGCTGCTCACAATAATACCGAGAAATTATCTCGAGACCTGTACGGTACTTCTTTTTCGCAAATTGTTTTTACTTCCACCCTGTAACGGCCCACTTCTGGGCTAACAGTATAAATAAATGAAATGAAATGAAATGAATGAAAATCTGAAAACAACCACTCAGCTATCCAGGCACGCTAGCAACATTTATCATAGCTTTTTATAGTATAGAGTGCAGAGAGGTTGGAAAGATAAGCGAGAGTGAGGAAAAGGGAAAAAGTTGGAGAGGAGGTGTCCCATAGCAAGAATGAGGAGGAAAAGGGAAAAAGTTGGAGAGGAGGTGTCCCATAGCAAGAATGAGGAAGGAACAAAATAAAAAAAAGTGAGGGAGAAAGGTGAAAAAGAGAAATAGAATAGAATCTAAAATAAAGACAAAAATAAATTGTAGGAAAGAAGACAGAAATAACAGATAAAAAGAAAAAGAGGAAGAAAGAAGACTAATAACACAAAAACAAAGAAGTTTGTTCAGTATCATTTCTTTGAAACTTGGCACCACTATTGCAAATCTGCCTCAATTTTTTTGTCCCATTGCTATCACGAGAGAACAACACTCAGCACTTGTTGCAGATTAAATCAAAGGCCTGAAAAACGTGTCCCACCGACCTTTCTTGAGTGACCAAGCTTGCACAGAACACTCGGAAGCCGATATTCTTACCCTAATGATGAGGCCCTGCGATCGACCATGAGGATCGTCTCTGCAGAAGAATACAAACATTTCTCTCTTGTCGCTGCTAAATTTCGCAAGGCATCAAGCGAGCATGTTCAGAAGTTCTGCTGCTGTTTTGTACTTTACAAGGAAGAAAGTTGGGTCATTTTGCTAAATAGCACTCGCACTTATTTCTTGCCTCTTGCTCTTGATAACGTGTTCAGGCAAATCACACAGATGTAATTAATCTCACGCTTTTGTTCCACAAGCACCCCATGCAGCCAGAACATACCAACGAAGTAAATGTTCTTTATTTTGTAATCAGCACCCATATTTTAGTGATTGTGAATGTCGGTATCATCATCTCTCTCGAATTTTAACGGCAAATCTCTCTAGGAAACGTCCCATATATAAGATACGGTAAAAGGCTTTTTAAATTGCATTACTTGACGTTCTTCATGCCCTCCTCCACATCAAATTTCTGCACCATGCTAGCCTTTTCAGGACTAAACTTTTCAGGGCTAAACTAAAAAAGACAGATAGGAAATATGGAAACACAGTCACAGGAGTCCAAAGACGGGGCTTGCGAAAGCTCTTGTCCTCTTGTCGGCGACAGGAGATGGCGTAGGGCTAGACGTTGTCTAGCTCTACGCTAATCCAGTCGGCCAGAGCTGCGCTGTTGTCGGAGATCGCGAGGGCACAACCGGTAGGCATGAAATCCAGCGAGCGAGTCTGACTATGTCGATTTCAACATGCATACAATGAATCTGTGCAGAGATTTGAAAATAGTCAACACAACTGCAGATAAAGCAACACTAGTGACAGGAGGACAAGCACAGGCTTCCAATTGAAATTTTATAGAACATAGAATCTATAGTCCACATCTAAAATATCAACATGCTCAGGGTAAGAAGAAATGACTTAAGTGAAATTGCACTGAAAGAAACTAAAAAAAAACTAAGGCAAAATAGCACATGACGATGAATACAGGTAAGCCAGTTCTTTAGCAGATAGGCACCAGCTTCCTTTAGCTGTTCGTGCAGCCTCAATGATAATCCTGGTGCTATCATAAGGATGAGCTGCAATACTTTTGTTTTCTCAAACAGAGTCTGGCAACCACATTCTCAACAATCAGAAGCCAAAGAACCATCTCTATCTATAGTTTTTACCTTCAGACAGTATTCTTGCAACCATATACTTAGGCACCCGTCTCTTTGACCCACATAACTGTGTCCACAGAACCAAGATATGCTGTAATCGATGCCTCCTGCACGGTCAACACAGTTTTGCCGTGCATAGATTGGCTATGGTTCAAAGCTCTTTTAACATGACAAGTTACATTACATGAATGAGATTGCTTATTCAGTGCATTGGAAAAACGGGAAAGTACTAAAACATATGGTTACAGGGAAATTAGCAAGAAGTAAAATTAGTGCGCAGAGACGTTTCCTTGGGTTCGCATAATCAGACATACGACTGCCAGGGCCTGTTTGAGAAAACACAAGTTCTCGTAACTCATCCTTATGATGGCACCTAGAACCTTCAATACTTTTCTTTATTATGGCACCTAGAACCTTCAATACTTTTGACTGCAAAGAACTGGCTTACCTGGATTTATTGGCATGTTCAATGTCACCACTTTTTTTTTTGTGGTCTCTGTGATTTTATGCTTCACTTCGATTATTTTTTTCAGCCTAAGCATGTTATCTCGGATGTAGGCAACACATTTGGGAGTTGAGATAAATTTCAATTGGATGTCGACGCTGATTCTCGTCTTACGTGTGCTGCTGTGTTTACCGCTGAGCAGTTGGTATGAAATACCAACTAATCCGCAGCCACATATGTTGCTCCATGCGCAGAAACCCTGGGGTGCTCGCCGCACGCTTGGAGTCTAATGTTTTTTCATCGCTCGTGCAGCCATGGAAGCAAATAGCGAGGCTTGGTTGAGCATGCGGGTGTCACATGGACACTTTCTATAGAAAGTTAATTTATAGACCATGATTGACTCATCTCCGCATCTAACGCAATCAAGAAACTTTAAATGGATAGAAATCGAAATTATATCGTGCGATGCCTGTACTTAGAAATGAGATATGGTCGGCAGCTTTTCTGAATGATGTAGTGGTTAAAGTACCGCGCATTTAACAGCTCAGCTAATACAAGTTTGATGCTACTACGCATGTAAAATGAAGTATTCAACGAACAGGCGCAAGAATCTGAGCAGGCAGCCGAGCGGCTGCGCAAACCACAAAACTACAAGCGCATCCAGTAAAACTGGCAACACGTACGGACTACCACACCGTCTCCACCGCACACACACAACAGAAGTAATGGATGTGAAAGAGCACTGAAACAGGTTGAAGAGCCCTTGACATCGTGGCCTTCACGCAAGCTAAGGCGAACCACAAAATTCAGCGGTTCTAAATGCGAACACAATCTTAACTATTCACGTTGACAAAGCACTTTGCAAAGACAAACACAATCACAGTGTGCGCCAACGGCGTGAACACCGAGCAGACCATAAACACGACAAAAGAATAGCGTCCATAAGTTGCCTGAATCATAAGTTGCCTGAATCGGCGTTGTAAACTTTGACGAAAAGCCACAATGTTCCACAAATCCGCCTAGATGCAAGCCGAGTTCGGTGAAAATAGCGTTTTTGTTATTTTGACCAGATGAATTGCAGTGTACTTGAAGAGGCCAGTGGGCTTACTCCACAGCTACTTTGACGCTTTTGGCGTCACATAAGAGAGATGGCGCCACAGGCATCTTCAATGGAAGCTTCACCTGCAGAAGCTGCTCACCGATGGCCGCTCGTAAAAGTTGGAACGTGCATTTATTCGATATTTGTAATAAACTTGCATGCTTTGACTGCCCTCTGATTATTATAAGAGCTTCTGGTGCTCGCGCTTCATAGTGTTTTCCTTTTCTTTTGCGATACAGCTTCCCGAAAATTAATCCGATGGCAGCTGGCACAGTCTGTGCATTCTCCTTTTTAGTGCGACGCAGCTAACGCTTTTTTGTGTGTGTGTGCGTGGGTTTCGGAGGGTGTGTGCTTGAGTTAGAAGAGTATTCCTGATAAGCACTTTATTTATTTATAACCTTGCCAACAAAACTTACTCTTCCATAGACCTGAGTATCGCATCTCCTTTACTTGTACCATTGCTTCAGTGGAAAATCATAAAAAATCTATACGGAAGTGACCATTTTCCTTTAGTTTTGAGTACACCAATAATATACCCCCTCTGTAATGCCCTACGGGCCCTGAGGGTATTCTAATAAATAAATAAATAAAATACGAATGTCCTCCACATGTTCCCAAGTGGCTGGTAAACAAAGCCGACTGGGAACAATTTCAAAAGCTTACTCACTTAAATTGGACTGACATATGCGGATTAGGCATAGATGAAGCTGTGCAGTACTTCACGGCCTTTCTTACTGACACAGCAGCCAAGTGCATTCCACAAACGTCTGGACTGCCCGGCAAACGACATGTCCCGTGGTGGAACACCGAGTGTCAGAATGCGCGAAAGGAACAGAACAGGGCATGGAGGTCGCTGCGGAACTCGCCGACGGCGGAAAACCTTGAGAGCTTTAAGAAAATAAAATCTCGAGGCAGGCGAACGCGTCGGCAGGCCAGAAGAGAAAGTTGCACAAGTTTTTATTAGGGATAAATTCATATACACAAGAGGCCAAAGTCTGGAACATGGTTCGTAGGGTAGCAGGAAGAAAAGTACGCTCACTCCCACTCGTAAACACTCAGGGTGAATATAGCATACCGGCTATTCTCACCAGGTCGCAGCAGCAGCGGCCCTATTTTCACCAGGTCGTAGCAGTATTGATATGGCTGTACCATTTAGATCGGGCGGTGGCTAGCGCCACAAAGCTGTAATACTTAGTGAAACAAAAACTAGATTTATTTTTTTTCCTTTAAATAGTGAGGTTGAGGACTCGTACTTTGCAGTGAAGGGTTTAATTTTCACTCGTGCCTTGACTTTAGCCACCAATCAGATAACCTCCTTTTAGTTAATTCTACCCGCTTAAAGTCTATTTTGCCCTCCCTGTCCCTAAACCACACTGCTTTGAAAAACTCTGCGCTATCATCCTGGACTATAGGGTGAAGCCCTTTACAGAACATTATCAAGTGTTCGGTAGTTTCGTTTCCTCTCCAGACGCACTGCATACCGTGTCTACCCCTTCGTATTTGGACCGATATGTCTTGGTTCGCAATACCCCCGTCCTGGCCTTCTACAGTAGAGAACTACCCCGAGTATCATCATAGATCCTTTCTTCGGCAATTTCCTGCTTAAAAGTACGATATACCTCTAGTGCGGACTCCTTAATAATGCCAATTCTCCACATGTCCGTCTCCGTTTCCTTCACTTTCTTCTTAACCGATAGTTCTTTTTAATTTGGCCATCTGCTGTTTTCTAAGTTTTTAACGGTCAATTTTCGGTTCGCTTCCTTCATTTTGTATCGACATTCTTCATGTACAAGTAGCTGAAAAACTTTCTAGCCCAACGGTCCTCTCCCATTTCTCTCAATCGCTTCTCAAATTTTATCTTGCTACTAGCTTCTCTGCCCTCGAACGATGTCCATCCCATATCACCTTGTACTCCCTTATTTGGTGTATTCCCGTGAGCTCCTAAGGCAAGCTTACCTATTCCACGTTGCTTAATTTCAAATCTTGCTTGAACTTCTGATCTCATGCACAAGACCGCATTGCCGAACGTCAGACCAGGAACCATGACCCCTTTCCATGTTCCTCTGACAACATCATACCTATTGTAATTCCACATTGCCCTGTTTTCATTACCGCTGCATTCTTGTTACCTTTAGTCGCCACATATATTTCGTGTTCCCTTAGGTACTCGGCCCCATTGCTTATCCATACGCCCAGATATTTGTGTTTATCTGTTATCTCTAGCATGACCTTCTGTATTCTAAGCTCCTTACCTTCATTGTCATTACCCCGCCGCGGTGGTCTAGTGGCTAAGGTACTCGGCTGCTGACCCGCAGGTCGCGGGTTCGATTCCCGGCTGCGGCGGCTGCATTTCCGAGGGAGGCGGAAATGTTGTAGGCCCGTGTACTCAGATTTGGGTGCACGTTAAAGAACCCCAGGTGGTCAAAATTTCCGGAGCCCTCCACTACGGCGTCTCTCATATCAAAGGTGGTTTTGGGACGTTAAACCCCACAAATCAATCAATTCATTGTCATTAAAAATCATGACTGCTGATTTTTCCTTACAGAATCGAAATCTAACCTATCTCCCTCATTATCACAGATGTCCACCAATCTCTGCAAATCTTCTTTGTTGTCGGTCATTAGCACTATATCATCTGCGTACATCAATGCTGGTAGCGCCTGTTCAATGAGTTTTCCTTGTTTGACGAAAGAGAGTTGAAGCCCAGCCCACTTCCCTCTAACCTGGCCTGTAATCATTGTAGGTACATCATGAACAATAAGGGTGACAGGGGACACCCCTGCCTAAGCCCCCGTTTTTACCTCTGCAGGCTTGGATACCTGTTTTTTCCACTGTATAACCTACCTTGTTACCTTTATAGATATCCTTTAAAAGATTAGTGAACTACATGTTCCACGCCTAGTGTTCCAGTATTCCCCACAATTCTTCTTGAACCACGCTATCGTACGCTCCCTTGATATCCAAAATGCTAGCCACAGGGGCCTGAGTTCTTTTTCTGCTATTTCGATGCACTGCGTCAGTGAGAACAGATTGTCTTCCAACCTCCTGTGTTTCCAAAACCCATTCTGCAGTTCCCCCAGCAACCCCTCATCCTCTATCCATGCCTGCAGTCTTTCTTTATAGTCTGCATCGCCAGCCTGTAGACCACTGATGTCACTGTTATAGAATGGTAGTTGTTTATGTCAGCTTTGTCCCCCTTTCCTTTATAGATCATGCTCATTCTGCTAACTTTCCATCCATCAGGGACTTCACCATCGATTATTCTTCTGCTCACTGCCTCTCTCAAAGTCTGTTTAGACTTCGGACCCAATGTCTTTATCAGCATACTAATTGGAATGCCATCTGGGCCTGTTTATGTACTACTTGGAACCCTCTTCTCAGCCCTTTCCCAATCTCTTTATGAAAATGGAGCCATTGCGCCACTTAATTTTTCTTTATTCTTTATTTAATGATTACCCCGCTTAGCCCGAAGGCGCTGCAGCAGGGTGGTTACAATGTCGAGAAAAACATCTTCATTAATACAGCACACTTGTTCATTTAAGTGATTCCATTCTCTAATGAAACGAACAAAAAACGAATTAGCATACAAACTAGATCTGGTACGGTACTCTAAAATCTTGAAACAATGATCATTTCGCGAAGAGATATAATCTCTTGATCTTGATCTTCATATAATCACTTGATCCATCCTTGTCTAATGTGGTGCATAAGACCCTTATTTGTTGAAATTTTTCTGTCACCCTTGTTCTTATATATTCAATAGCTTCGTCCCCTTCTAGCCTAGCACCTTGAGCCGTAGTTATAAACCCCTGTTCTAGGTTTGTTTAATTTCTTAGGGAGTTTAGATGGTTCCAAAATTTCGCAGCTGCCTTTCTGTCCTTTTTATGCACTTCTGCTAGCCACTGAGCACCTTTTTTTCTAATGTTTTCATTGATCAGGAGGGATGCTTCTCTTCTAGAGCTTAGAAAGATGTCCCATTTTCTTTCAACCTCATCTGTCGGTTCACCCCGCTGCTTAGCTTGTCTGTGTTCCCTAGAGGCTTCCTGACATTTTGCTATGGCTCTCTTAACTTCCTCATCCCACCAACTCTTGGGCTTGTGTCTTCTTTTCCTGGGTGACTTGTCATGTGCCTTAGCAAGCTCTAGTCCAAACAGTCTAACTAGATTTGTCTATGTCCACACAGTTTTATTATCCTCAGTGATTACTTTCTCAATTTGTTTAGTAGCAATTTCTATTTACCTTTCTGAACGCCAATTTCCTGTTGTTGCTCATCTTGTTGTAGTTGTCTCCTTCCCACTTTCGCTGCCTTTCCAAAACTTAGCTTGATACGCTTGTGATCACTACCCAGACATCTGGAGCCGCCTTCATCTATGTGCATTCCCCTGGGCTTATCATACATCCTATCAGATATCAGTGTGTAATCTATCGTTGACTGCAGCCTTCCTACCTCCCATGTTATTTGCCCTTTACACTTCTCGGTACTGTTGCAAATTTTCGAATCATGCATTTCACACATATTCATGATCATTTTGCCTGTTGAGTCAGTATACCCATCTATATCTTCTATGTGCGCATTCATATCTCGTAGTATAATTATCTCGCACTGTCCTCCTAATTGCTCAATGCCCTTTGATATACACTCCACCATTGCTTGGTTTTCTTCTCTGGCCTTTGCTCTCGTCCACAAGTAAACCAAACCAAGGAGTGTCATCTGCCCAGCTAGTTTCCCTCTTAACCATAAATGTGCCACGCATCCCTGCTTGACTCTTTGCCAACCCATGCTCTTATGTATAAGTGCACCGATTCCACCCCCCTTTTTGCTGCCTTCCGTTCTATTGCAATATTCCCATAAGTAGTCCGTATTGTAGGGTGGTTGCTCCATGTCCCGAAGATGTGTCTCCACAACCCCATATACCATCAGCTCCTCCTGCCTCAACTGCTCTCTTATCTCTTCCAACTTTAACCAATTCCTGCCACCCTGCATGTTAATATAGCCTACGTCTGACTTAGCTCGGCCCTTGTGCTTACGTTGATTTCTTCTACAACATACTTCGTGTGGCTTGATTATTTGAGCCCCTTTAGGTCCGTCTTTGGCTACACTGTTGACCTCAGGGCTCTGGGTCCCCCTAAAAAAGACATGGCTTTTCGACCCATTCTGTTACCGACCCTCTTGCCCGTCGCACCATTGTAGTGAATGCCATCTTGTGCAAAGGGGCAAGCGCCGGGCTCGTGCACGTCTTTGTTAACTTCCATTACGCTGTATTCGAGTTGCCGGCTCAAACCCTTGATCAC
>NW_023608686.1:0-26372 GCF_013339725.1 Rhipicephalus microplus | reverse complement strand
ACAATGTTGCAGTGCCCTCTACGGTGCTCACATCACAGATACAAAACTTGTCTACCACTTGTCCAATTTCGGCGACATGAATCATGTGCTTCCACAGGCATTTCTGTGGCCCACCTGTTTCGTTCGTCCTCAAAATTGAAGTGCTTGCCTTAGACACACTGTTTCACTGCAGCGCACATCACTCAAACACAATCGGGCAGCCGCAAATTGTAGACATGATCGCCACTGATCTTCCACCTCCGCAAGTTGAAGCCTACAAACATCCTCGAGCCTACCAGGATATTTTCGATTTTGTACCGACCTCTTGGCAGACGTCCTTTGTCCACATCGCATCACACAGGTTATGCCAACCTGTTCACCGCCATCCCTACAGAGTGTCTTGCTTTTTGAGTGGAGCATAATTCAGAAGGATTAACAAGATGATAGCGCGGACGTTATTGAACCATCCTCAGCCCCGGGCATCCCCGTGGTATTAGTTAAAAAGAGACTGATCGTGGCGATTTTGTGTGGCTATGCGCCCCTAACAACATCACCAAGAAAGACGCATACCCTCGCCGCCGCGTTGATGACGCCCTTGATTGCCTCCATGGTGCCGCCTACTTTCTTCCATCGATCTTCGTTCGGTTATTGGGCGATTGCCGTGGACCCCTGGACCGAGAGAAATACGGCTTTTGTAACACCCGATGGCTCTACCAATTCAAGTCATGCCTTTCGGCTTATGTAATGCCCCTACCACCTTGAACGAATGATGACCTCCTGCTCCATGGATAATTGGTCTACGTGTCTTTGTTGTCTGGATGACTTTAATATTTTTGATCCCTTTTCACGCGATCTTGAGAGACTGTCAAAATTCTTAATGTACCGTCTCACCGGCCTTCAGCTGAATTCATTCAAGTGCCGTTTTTTGGTCGCCGTCGCAGGAATTGCCGACTTTGGACATATTGTGTGACGCTTACGGCGTACAGCCTGACCCAGAAAAAGTTCAAGCTGTGAAACTTCCTGTACCGAAAACCGCCAAAGATTCAGCCCCAGCGTTGTGGGCTCTGCTCCTATTTTCGGCGGTTCATCAAGAACTTCGCGGAAATCGCTCGGCCCCTAACAGATTTACTCAAACCAGATGAGACGTTTACCTGGGGTCCCTCGCAAGCAGCATCATTTCCGACCTTACCACTTTGCTCACTTCTCTCTGTGCTGGCTCACTTCGACCTATGGCACCGACCGAAGTGCGCACCGATGCCAGCGGTTACAGAATAGGCGCTGTGTTGGCTCAGCGACAACGTGGGCAGCATCTCATGATAGCTTATGCCAGCAGGCTGCTGTACACCTCGGAGCGTAATTATTCCATCACATAGCGCGAATGCCTAGCGCTGGTGTGGGCAGTCGCGAAATTTCGCCCTTACTTATACGGCCGACCATTTATAGTTCTTACGACCACCACGCTCTCGGCTGGCTCGCCTCCCTCAAAGATCCCACAGGTCGTCTCGCCCGCTGGGCACTTCGCCTCCAGGAGTTCTTACACCATAGGGTACAAATCAGGAAAACTGCACAAAGATGTGCATTGTCTGTCACGCTACCCTGTGGCCGACTGCGATCCTACGAGCACTGATTCTGTGGGCTGCGTCCTTTCCATCTCCCAGCTGCTTCATCTCGGGGACGAGCAGCATCGCGATCCGGATATCAGCCGCCTAATACAACAGCTCTAATCTTCACCGCAAGACGCTTCTGTTCGCATGTTTACCTTAAAGGACACACCTTATATCGGCGTAATTTATCGCCCAATGGTCACGACCTACTTCTGGTCATACCAAAGCACCTGCGTTCCACAGTCCTACGCGAGCTTCATGACGCGCCAACTGCGGCTCACCTTGCTGTCTCGCACATATGACCGTGTGCGCCACCGCTTCTACTGGCTTGGCCTTTCACGCTCTGTACGTCGCTATGTCAACGCTTGTGAAATTTGCCAGCGTCGCAAAAAGCCGTCGGGACTACCTTCCGGATATCTTCAGCTTATCGACATCCCATCGGAGCCATTCTTACGTGTTGGTTGGACCTTCTCGGTCCCTTCCCACATCCGCCTCCGGAAACAAGTGGGTCGCGGTGGCTACGGATTACGCGACCCGTTATGCAGTTACGCGAGCCATGCCAACAAGCTGCGCTACAGAAGTCACTGATTTTCTACTACGCGATCTCATTTTAGTGCATGGAGCCCCTCGTCAACTGCTGACAGACCGAGGCCGTACGTTCCTTTCGAAAGTGGTTGACAATATGATGCGTGCCTGCTCTACCCAACATAAGCTCACGACTCGTACCACCCCCAGACAAACGGGCTTACAGAACGTTTAAACCGCACCCTGACAGACATGCTATCGAAATACGTTTTGGCCGACCATCGTGATTGGGACCTTGCACTACCCTACGAGACGTTCACATACAATTCCTCCCGGCATGACACCGCCGGGTACTCGCCATTTACCTTCTGTTTGGACGCGAACCAACATTGCCCTTGGATATTCCTGCCAGCCGCTGCGCAGTGTACTTCTGAATATGCACGCGACGCTATTACCCGAGCTCACCACGCTCGTCATCTGCCCGCAGCATATTAATGGCGTCCCAAGACTCGCAGAAGCATCGTACGACGAGCGGCATCACGACGAACTCTTTCCAGCAGGCCCTCGTTCTTGTTTGGTGCCCTACGCGACATGCAGGCCTTGAGAAAAACTTCTCTCTCGTTTCACGGCCCATACCGCGTGCTTAGATGAGTGACGGACACTACATACGAAATTGTCCCTGATAATTCATTAGCCTCTTCCGCTCTGCGTCAGGGACATTGTCCACGTATCAAGGCTCAAGCATTACCACACTGCTCCTGCTGTGGCCCCGTAAACTCGCCGGGTCGGCGCTTTTGCCGCCGGGGGTCGTGTTACGTGATTTCGTCTGACTGAAGAGGGCATAGTGGGGCATACCCAAGTATGGTGCCTCAGACTGAGAGTGAAGAATGGACGTTGTCGGTGAGCTGCGTTGTGGCTGCGGACTGACAACTGTTATTTTCCACGTAACAAATGATGAAAAGATGCGAGATGGTGGTACTTGAAGTGTTGAATAGATGGACGAACGGGCACACAGGCAGATGCATAGACGGACTCACGGATGGCTGCACCGACGGATGAACGCATGAACAGACGCAGGGGCGGATGCATGGACGAACGCAGAGACGGACGTACAGGTGGACATGCGGACGCACGAACAGACGCACGCACGGACGGGTGAATGGGCGCACGGACGGTCACAGACGGACGCATGGACGGACGGAAGCAAGAACGAATAGACGGACGGATGCTTTGCCCCACTCTCCATCATTCACTCCGTGGATATGCTGCCATTTTTTATGATTCAGTCGTTGCTATCAGCGCACAAGGATGTTGCTCACATTCTGCCAGTAGCCAACATTGAAGCAATTCAACTGTATGCAGCCCTGACAAAAACAATTTTAGAGCTTGAAAAATTCAGGCCCTACTGTAATCGCAGTAATAACAGATAACAATTCCATAACAGAAAAGTAATGTCCTTGTTTTCTGAAACATAGACAGTTGATATTGTGTACCCTCACCCAGTGGACAAAGCGAGACCCGTTTTTATATAGTAGACCCGTCTACCTTCTGAAGTGCATCAGAAACAACTGGTTGAACCAAAGAATCCAGGAACGTGTATCTTTTACCCTGAAACTTTCAGCACATCATCGTTAGTATGGGTTAACGGAGCATCTTTCAAAGCATTCGAGACTTGCACGCTTCAGACCAACACAGCGTCACAGAGTTTTGTTATGTATTGAGCTACAAGGCCTTGCACCCATCCAACATTGAGTGGCAGATCGTGAAGCTTGTTTTAAATGTTTTCAGTTCATTGTGGTAGAGGCTCTAAAAATGCGCAGAGACGAGCTCGATTTGAACTACGCCGAAGGGACAGTGCCCTTCATTGACCTAATTTTGAAGTGGTGGCATGTGTCAACGTGAAAAGCCCCTCCAAGGGCCGTCGCCTAAGATCTTCTCCAGGACCAGTCAGAAGTTTGCCTGGCAAGCAGATAGAATTTCTTGATAATTTCCTGTATTGGTTGGACACATGGCGAGACATCAGATGGATACAGGCGCACTATCCACGGAAACGCACTCAGCATTGCGGCTGACTTGTTACGCGCTTGTAGAGCTGTGTCGTTACTGCCTCGAAGAACTGAATTTTCACTACGTGTTGCTGGGTAAATTTCGGACAGACAGTCTTGAGGAAAGGTTCGGACAGTACCGGCGGCTGTCAGGCACGAATTATCACATCTAAATACAGCAACTGTTCGAGTCGGAGAAAAAACTGAGCCTACAGGACAGTTTGGTATTTCCAGATATGCAAGAATTACAGAAGCCATGTGTGTGCAACTTGACGGGGCTCAGTTGACAGAGGATACCGTACAAAGATATCAGACCGTGACATAACAAATAAGGGGTCATTTTTGCCAGTAATCACGTACATCGCTGGCTTTTGCGCCCAGGCTTCGTAAGAAAGCTGTGTTGTGAGTATTTTGCCAAGAATATCACAACCCCGGACAAGGAATTCAACTTGAGAGCAATGAGTTAATTCAAAACCTTTCAAGAGCGCTCTGAAAGCCGGCCGGTTAATACAGTCTTGCATGTACATATTGTACTTGAACAGCTTACAAAAAAGAAAATGCAACGCGTTTTCATGCAACGCCAAATCAGAGGGGGCTTCTTGTGGCTGTCACAAGACACTTTAGAGAAAATGAAAATGTCGATGTCTGTTTTATTGGCCATCACCCAGACACTGTGTTCAAAACACATACTTGTGGCAGCAGCGAACACTCTCCTCAATAACTATGTGTCTATGAAGACTGATGTTCTGAAGAGCACAAAAGCGCAGGCACAACAGAGAAAGTGCAGAAATTCAGAAAATGAGTATTACCACTCTCGACGAATCTTCTGGAACACTGCGTCTTGTGTGTGTGTGTGTGTATCGTGGTATGTGTTGAATAAAGCATAAAGAAAAAATAAAATTATTTCTTTTATTCTATCAAATCAATGCGCCATCAAACTTTTTTTCTCTGCAGGATACATCAGTCGTACTTTTAGCGTATAATCTTTTTAAGTGGAAATAATAAATGGCTTACAGACAAATCGTCAAAACGCCAAAGCGTAATGCATTCCTAAAATTAAAGCCAATCGCGACGCTAAAGGCGAAATGAAGTTGGCGCACCACGCAGAAAAGGCGCCGCGAACGCTTCATCTTCTCACGGGAGACGCTGGTGGCAATGCCTTCAGCCTACCGTGCTCTCGCTCGCTCTGTCAAGACGCGTGACGTCACAGCGGCAGTGAGTGGGCCTGAATTTTTTTTCTAGGTGGCGTCGCATGAGCGCTATCTGGTAGCTATCCTGGAAACGGGGCGCGCGCCTTGAGAGCCCGTCTCTGAGGTGATACGTTGTAGAACCATAGGCGACGGGTAGGTGCCACCACCGTGTCGTCTTAGCAAAGCGTTGGAAACACTTGCCGTTTGGAGCAACTGTTTCAGACAGACAGACAGACAGACAGACAGACAGACAGACAGACAGACAGACGACAGACAACAGACAGACAGACAGACAGACAGACAGACAGACAGACAGACAGACAGACAGAACCGACAGACAAAAATATGTGCGTCAAAGGTCCCCAGAAAATATCGTCTTTGAAACGCTCATTCCTGGTCCACACAAACGCACAGGGAAATCTACACTTGCCTGTTGTCTGTCTAGTTTTGACTGCGCCGTAAAGCCGTCGCATTTTCTGCCGCATGAAGGATATATCGCTGGCAGATAGACTGGTGCGTCGCAATGGTGCCCTTCGCATTCCGAAAGAAAGTGTGCGCTACTTATCCTTTATCCCGCCGAGCAAGTTGCCACAACTGCGTCTCTGGCAGAACGAATTTCATCATTATGAAATTTATCTTACAAAAGAGACAAATACAAAAAAATATACAACTTTTCGTTACCTCAATCATTGCACAGCCCTGATCTGAGTTCCCTCTTCTCCTTTCGTATTGTGCTTCTCCAATAGAAGTGGTAGAATTTCACTTTGACACCTTTCCAGCGGTGTTACTGCAGCTGTTGTGCCATTCTCCTACACAGCATACATTGGAGAGCTTCTTCTGGTGGTTCACCATGAGGATTAACTGAATCAACCTAAAACACCTATATTTTGGAAAGTAGCGACACTCCTTGATCTACGCCGTTTCACTCTCGTCAGGCCGTCGACCATCTCTTTTTTCACCCGCGCTTTCACAAAGCCGGCACATCCGTCGCGCTGAATGGTTGTGACCACGAAGTGGGACACGCGCTACACACCGCTGCCAGCTAATCAGGTGATTCTGAGGTCACGTGAAAGGCATGCAATAAAAGTACTGTGCGCTTTTCATCAGCGCGAACGCTATAGCCCTCCGTGCCAACGTTTCAAGAAAAAGCTCAGTTTGAAAGCTCCGCCGTATAGAGGCGGGCTGGGTGGTGTTCGCGAGAACTAGTGGCGCCGAAGTCCAATTGTACACCCATGGCTCGCGTCGCGCGTGTTGTGATCGGTGCGGATGGTAAACGGTTGCCGCGAATGGTGCGCTGTATTCACACGTCACTTCTGGTGCTCTTCTTGAAACGACGTTGTTTTTTGTACGAAAATGCATTGTCATGTATGAGGCATACTGAGGAGGAGCCCATTACTTATAGGGAAGAACGCCGGCTTGCTTTGCGCCGTGCTCCAACAGCGACTACCGCAACGACGACTGCGCCTCACGCAACGTGGTTCGTTTTTGTTTATTCATTTTTTTTTAAAGACTATAGTGTTTCTTGGAGACTTTTGACGCAAAATTTTGGTCTGTCTGTCGGTCTGTCGGTGGGTTTGTCTGTTTTCTGTTTGTCCGCCGAAACGATACGAAACCGTCAGAATACACGAACCGTCAGAAATCGCCCACCTAGATTGCTCAAGGTTTAATGTTCATACTTGGGTGAATGTCATTTAAAAGAAATTATTGCGCATATATGAGATACAACAACAACACGGATTCCCTGTAGGTCTCTTTTACTAGAAAAGGCATACATAAGTATTTCTAAGACCTAGTGTTTGTCACATTGCGCTGACAATGCTACCTACGCTGCACGAGAAGGCAAGTGTTTGTATCGCTTTGCTAAGACGACAAACGCGTGGTACTTACCCATCGTTTTGCGTTCTATACACTTTACCGCCTCCGTGATGGGCGCGCAATCCACGCACTTCGCTTTCTAAGATAACTACCAGATAGCGCTCATGTATCACGTGTGACGTGCCTCGATGCACTCGTTCGCCTCCGCGCACGCATCGAGGCACTCCACGCAGTGCCTCTAGAAAACCATTCACTGATTTTCACGCACAAAAGATCAAATAAATAAACGTTTGTTCATTCTCTTCAGGCGCAAGACTTACAGAACCCCAGGTGGTCTGAATTTCCGGAGCCCTCCACTACGGCGCCTCAAATCATATAGTGGTTTTGGGACGTTAAACTCCACATATCACAATCATCATCAGCGCAACTATCGTCTTTTGAAGACATATACAGCTAAACATGCAGATACGGGGCAATACTTTCTTTGTATACTCGATTACTCAGTGGCAATGCCCAAGATAAAAGCACCTATAAGCAGCTTGAGAAGCTCCTATATATGTTGCCTCCATCTCTTTCGCCCTGCTGTGACAAGCTAGCAGACAGATAGTCGCAAGGTAATATACTCTTTAGCCTGGGACGTTACCCAGGAATTAATACTGTGTGCAAATCAAAATTATCATTGCATTATACATCATATTATTATTATCATAAATTATATATCGATATATATATGCAGTAGCGATTGACAGATAGGCAGAGGAGAAGCCATTGAGCATTATGTATATAAGTGTGAAACCATTAAACAGTTACAAACAAAGCGATTCCAAACTTGGACGACGCTTAAGTTTCGCCTTTAAGAATGCACCACAATAGCGAAACTGGGCCTGTGTGAATCACCTCAATTAGAGCTTAGCTTTGGTCGAAATGGGTCTGTGCGAATCACCTTCTGAATTACTACCTTAGCTTCAGTCTCGGTGTATGACTGAACCATGGTGTTAGGGAACGAATGACTGTGCGTGCAACACTGGACTTTTCAAACGGTCGTAGAATGTCTAATGAAAGTACAATTGTTTAGTGCCAACTATACTCCAATCTGTGAATGGCCCTATAAACGCGTGCGTAAAGCAATACGTGAACACATGTTTGAGCGCTCTGTTAATGGGTGGCCTTTAAAACTCCCACTCGTTGTGCATTCCACGTTTTTTTGACGCCGTACGCAATTCTATACGCTTCTACCACTAATATTGAGTGCGTTAAAGAAATTCCTTTCACTACATGAACAAAATAAGTGTAACATAAGGCTTCGCTTTTTGGTTAGACAAAATATCATGGGAACTTCTACTATATGACACTCATACATTTGTGTTCGAATCAGTTTCGACGCTGGCATGCCTCTGTGATAGAGCACCTGATTGCCATGCAGAGAGCCTCGGTTCAATTCGTCCTCGTCTTGAAGTTCTATTATTTATTTTATTGGCCAGTTCCTTTATTTTCTGTCACGGACAAGATTATGTTTTCTCTGTCACAACTAGACACACCGTTATTGATATTCTTCAGATTTAGGTCTTTACCGCTATCGTGTGAAAGTAATGTACATTGTATAATATTATCAATAAGCACAGATAAAGACAATCATTTATTCGACAACATAAATTGGGCATGATCAAGGTATGCATTGAAAGGTAGTTGTAACCTCCAATAAAATACCACAGGAAAGTGAGCGGCCGGCGAAACAAGTTTAGACAAAACTGACAACATGGCAACGCACTACTGTCATGTTTTCTCGAAGATCTGATCTCACGCGTAAAGTGGTCGCGGCCGGTACCCTTCCGCGCTTGTTCCCAACAATTCCAAGTTTAATAAAAGCTCATATAGGCAACAATTCCTCCCCCCCCCCCCAAACGCAGGGCGCGCTTAGAACGCCTGATTCCAAGTTTGAAGGAGCCGCCAGAAATCGAACAGCAAGTAGAAAGGCACCTGACGAACAATGCTCTCGCTACTTGAAGAATATAGATGGCTTCGGTGTTTGTAAACAAACTGGCTCGCGCTGAACGGCCTACCCAACAGACTTCCGGTTGCGCCATTTCCGATAATGTTTTTTTCAGTGGTCCCGCAGTGTTTTCATGGTGTTTTGTGTTTGCTGCTTTATTATTTCTGGTGCTTTCCTTAGGATGTATTTGGTGCTCCGTCTTGTGGCCACATGAGGGGCTCGATGTAGTGCACAGCAGTTGCAGGTGCTGTCACTGCTGCAGGCAACACGGCTCGCGTGGCCGATGGGCGCCGCACAAAATATCCACCGTGGCATTCCGATGAGCGCAGGCCCCTCCTCCATGTTACCTCTTAGGGACCGCGCCTGCAGGAGAGCTTGTGAGCGAACTTAATTGTCCCAGTTGGTTCTGCGTGGTCGATGTGGACGCGCCTCGAAGACGCGGACAGAGAAATTGACAGCGCACACCTGTGGTTTCCCTTCCCGCGTCTTCAAAGCGCACCCACCTCGTCGACGTGCAGGAGAAGAGTTGCCCGGTCCATAATGAAGTTGTTCAATTCAGCTTTTCAACTAGAAACTAAAACCTTCCTTCGGTCAAACCGAACATCTTTGTGTTTTCGTTAAGCACACGACCTCAAGATAAAATGCTTATTTTTGCGCATGTGTCCCGCCGAACACTCTTTATAGAGATCATTGGCGTTCGGAATTGCTCGCGATCCGAAGTGTTCGCGTGACCGAGAAAATATAAAATGTACTGGTTATGTGATGACATCACTGGGGCTTTGTCACGCGAACTAATAAATGCGAAGCATTCTTAGCGATTTTGGCGACTTTGAGCGTATATCATCTATCTATATCTATCTATCTATCTATCTATACTATCTATCTATCTATCATCTATCTATCTATCTATCTATCTATCGATCTATCTATCTATCTATCTATATCTATCTATCTATCTATCTATCTATCTATCTATCTATCTATCTATCTATCTATCTATCTATCTATCTATCTATCTATCTATCTATCTATCTATAATCTATCTATCCAGCCGCCAAGGACATTTAGCTCTCCTCGCTTTTTCGATAATGGTATTCATACCAAACTTGGTTTGGCATAACAAGACTTTTGAAGAACATATTTGACTAGTCAAAAAATGAAAATTAGAGTCGTATGTCACCAATGTCAAGATTTACATGTCATAGTCCTGCAGCTCTTGCGGTGGTTTCGTTCACATGGCATGTTGCAAAATTGGTATGTTATGACATGATTGCATGGCGAACACAAGCGAAAGACCCTAACATGAAAATCATGACATGCATATTATGTAACGAAAGAGACTACATGACACGCTCATGATGCGCTCGCGGCCGTTTCGCTAGCGTCGCATATACCAAATTCGATATTAGAGTACGTGAATGGATGACAAACGTATGTGACTGGTGCAAACATGATAATCTTGAGATGTGTGCCATGTAACTACATGACTACATGCCATGTCATGATGCGCTGGCAGCCGTTTCGCTAGATTCACTTATACTAAGTTTGGTATTATGGGGCGCGAATAGATGACGAAGGTATGATATCGGTGCGAACATGACAAACATGAGATGCATGTAATGTAAAAGACTACATGCTACGCTCATGAAGCACTCGCGGCCGTTTCGCTAGCTTCACATGTACTAAACTCGGTATTACTTGACGCGAACGGACGACATAGGTAAGTCACACATCCAAACATGGTAATGACCACATGCGTGTCATGTAACAACATGACTACATGCCCCACTCATGATGCGCTCGGGGCCATTTAGCTAGCTTCACATATACCAAATTTGGTATTACGTGACGTCAATGCATGACGAAGGTATGTGACTGGTGCAACATGATAATCATGAGATGCGTGTCATGTGAGAACATAACTACATGCCACAGTCAAGGCGCCAATACATTTCGACGTGCGCGCTGTGCGTGCTCGCCGGTGTTCATTCGTCGCGTCACGGCGACGTTGCCACCCTAGGGGCCATTACTGCCATTTACTCGCAGGCACGCGCGCGCTGCGTTGCTTTGACGCATGCGCGTTTCAGCGCGTCCGGCGTCCCTCCGTCACGAAAAAGAGTGAGACGCAGTGTGTCTTGGTAAGGCATCGGCGCGAATTGCAGCATCTCGCGTTTCGCGCCAGTTGCCGTCGAGCCGCGCCAACGAATGCTGGTCGCGCCTGGCGTCAGACTATAGAGTGCATGCGTTTCGCTGACAGCGTCGCTGTGCCAGCGTGGGCATGCGTCAACGCTACTTGGAGTATATTGCCCTCATGATGCGCTCGCGGGTTTTGCTAGCTTTACCTATACCAAATTTGGTGTTCATGACGCCAATGGTTGCCGAAATATATGACCGTTCAAACATGATAATCCTGACACGCGTGTCATGTAACAACAGGACAACATACCACGCTCATAGCGTGCATGCGCGGCCGTTTCGTTAGTCCACATATACTAAATTTAGTATCAAGTGACATGAATAGCTGCCAAAGGTACACGACACATCAAAACATCATAATCGTGAACAGAAGTGATGTACAGCTTATTTACCTCCACTTCGTAACGCTGCGCTGATTTTAAAGTGGCATATCAACATTTGTCATTCGTGCTTCGCATATCATGGATTCCCACTGTACGTGGGATCTGCCAATTTTTATGGTTTACTCACGAGTAAGCTATCATGAATCAAACTTTCAAGTTGAACCCACCTAAGTCATGTTCCCACCAAAAGATCAATGAGCTAAAATGCAGCGATAATATTTAGCGGCAGAAAGACAGGCGATGACTCATTTGCTCGCACAGATGATCGCCCATTCGCCTGCGTCGCTTTGAAAAAAAAATCAAATGCAATGGCACCGAAACAACGGACACCACGATGTACAGTGCGGCGTTCATGTACACATATAGGGCAAGGCTACTTAGTGCCCATGCGTGTTGTTTTAAATATAACGCATCACTATTATCGTTCAAACTATACGAGAGACACCTTTGCGATACATTTTATTGTTCGCCTCCACGTTTTGTTACCCATTTCACGCATCTGTACACATATCTGCCACGAGTGGGAGACGACAGCGACTGAGTATTTCCGGTAACCGGGACCTTCGACTAATCTAATGTCTGAGTATCGTCTCTGTGCCATTAAAGTGCGCTGAGCTTTACATTGCCTTTAATGAAGTGGGAAGAACAAGCCTACGTGCTCTTAACGGGAATCCAGTTTTCTCTCGGGATCAAAACAGAACGTTTAGACTGGCATATTCAGGCTTGCAGACTGCATCCTAGCTAGACAAAGCTGTGGCAGAGTTACGAGCGCTTCATGGAATAATTTTATCACTTTAAAATAATAAAATATCGGAACACAAGCAGCCGTGGCCAACAACAAAGGCTGAAACCACGCAAGAACAGACTAAACCAGATGTTTCCTGGGGTGGTTTTCTGGTGAACGCACAATGTTTCCAGAGACCACTATGCTCTTGCGAAACTGTCTATAGCATCACAGTGACATTCGATTAATTGTCAATGGTCCTGCTGTCTTATTATACATTTCCTTTGTTGACCAACAATTCGTACACAGGGGGTCATTTTCGATTAGTGACCATGTTTTCTTACGTTTGCTTTATATTACAGTATTAGATATTTTTCTTAATCGCAGTGTTCTCATTTCCCAACCTTATAGCAGGTAAAGGGGTGTTGCACATGCCGGGGTCGTCACTTCTTCCCTGTTCAGCGTAGTCCACCGGTAACAGACTGTGAGTGTACTATACATCCGTGGGTACGATCGCAGAAAAATGGAATAAGTGAAAACGTACAAAGAGTGTCTAGCATCTCTCACAAGTACCCTTGGGGATGCCGCCTCCAAACCGCACAAAAGTGCTCGCAATCAGATGAGGTGTTTTCAAAAAAGCTGCTTGCATCATGCCTTTAGCGGCCTAAATCTTCATTAAAATCCACTGAGAAAGCTGTTTAGAGGCAGTGCACAAACGCCCATAGAGGGTGCCCTCTTTGGATGAGCTTGAGAAGTTCGAATGGTTGCCACTACGTCTTTCAAGTTATAACGCCCATAATGATAACGTAATGGCTAGAGCTGTAATGTTCATATTGTGATGAGACTATCCTTTGTTTGTATTTCTTTTTTTTTTTTTTGCAAGAAAACCAATCAGGAGCTTTCTGAAAGGTGGAGAACTTGCTAGAACATTTTGAACTCTGTTCTCGATTGATAGCCTTCGCGAACACTTATATGGTAAGATCGCTTCTGTTTTTTCGACAACGTCTCTTTTGTAACTAGTAGAAAGCATGAGTAATTTTTGTCGCTTTCCCTTCACAGCTTTTCCTTAATTGTCAAGAAACGTTGTCCGCGAACATAGTAACGTTCCTGCAGGCTCACCACTCCAAACGTGCTTCAGAGTTGCATTCCAAGCTTCGTTCTTCGTGGCGATTCCCGACTGTGTCGTGTTTCAGTGCAGCAGCACGTATTAGAAAGGAGTAAAATTCTTTGTTATTCGCTGAGGCAAAACAAAATGCCAAACGCGGGAAACAGTGGATTCGAAACATCAGGGGAAAAAACTTCACACCTTCCGACCGCGTGATTCTTTGCGAGGTAATTGTTAGCAATTTTCTATATATACCAAGATATGGATGATATTTGGTGGAGAATATAACGCTCATTGCATGCCCAGATTGTCAGTTCACATAAATAAATAACGATCACATGTAAATGTGGATGTAGCTTTTTCGGAGTGAGTCACTGTATTATGCTGTTTTCTCTGTGCCCTGACAAAGCTTTGTCGGGTTCACCCGCATGCGTTAATTTTCCAGATATTCACTTTGTAGGCTAACGTGTGCAATTTCTAACTTGTAGTTGCGAGTGCATGTGTACATGCGTGGTGTGCGAATGCTCGTTTATGTGTGCGTACGTGTGCGCCTGCGTTTGTTTGCGATTGTGTATGTCAGTATTTGCACTGGTGTTTGTGCGTGTGAGTCTATATGTGTGTTTATGTGAGCAGTGCGTTTGGTATGTTTGTACACTCTCAGGCAAAGTTACCCGAAAAAGGAGTAACGGAGCTTAATAGGCGCGCGCGATTAACGGATAGACCGTTGAGGAGCAACGACAGAGGGAAGCACGCCGCGCGAAGCCAAGGGATGAACCACCCGGCATTGCAGGCAGCGAGAAAAGCGTTGCCAAGGGGACCAGCCCTCCTTCTCCTCCCTTTTTCTCGTCTGCTGGCTCAGTGTTTCCCGTATTTTGCCGGCGATGGTTGGCATTGCGTCGCGCTCGCATTCCTCGACCATTGCCGCCTGGATTCGATTATCTAAAAATTACGACGTGGTGCTTCTGTGTACGCTTGGATGAGAGTGGGCTACTGCTTTTGCGTTTCGCTGCAACTATGAAGTCTGGAGCAGGTCTCGACACGTCACCACGCCGCGCTGTATATCTCTGGCTTCAAGATAGTCACGACCAACACATGACAGCAACAGTTGGGAATGCCAATATGGCGGCCGAGAAGACAACAGGCCTATCGGATATATACTTCATTCCGACTCAGGCAGAAAACAGCACTGGATTCTAAGGCAAGCATGTTATCATTCTTTATTCTACTCTACTTGTCGCGTGTGCAATACGGATTGCGCTTGCCGGCAACGGGCTCGGTCGTGTTGTATATGGCACGCACGAAATGCATCGCGACGGTCAGCTTCAGCGTCAGCAGTACACCTGTGCTTTGCGACCGCCTGGAAATTGGCCGCCATTGCCGTCGGCCTCCCGTACGCTCGCTCGTCGAGTGTTCGCCTGTGTTCGCCACTGCGGTGAGCTCTGGGCTGATGATATCGAGCTGAGACCTCATTGCTGTGTTGGGAGTCGTCGAAAAGACGTTGTGGGTTTTCGTAAAGAGCTTGGTTGTAGTATGTCGCGCGCTGTAAGTGCACCAGCACGGGCTGGCGGGGCTTTCGCTAGCGTCGGAACTCACTGAAAATGGGTCGCCATTACAGTTGGCTTTCCCGTCAGTCGGTCGCCAGCAGCTCGGCGCCATCCGTTGGCCGCGGCGGTGCACTCGCGTTTGCGGGCTGCAGTCACTCGAGTTTGTGTAAAAGGGCCACATTACCATCGATTTCTTCGGCGCTAGCTCCAAACCAGCTCGGCGCTGTTCGTGGCGGTGGCCAAGCGTACGCTCGTTCTCCTGTTTGAAGTTCGCTGGCGTCAGACACTCCGCGTGCAGTGCCGTGTTTGGTATCGCGTTCGCTTGCTCGAGCTGAACGACGTCACTCGCTTAGGACTCGCCGACTTATTAGCGGCACGGAGGTTCACGGAGTTGTGGCTTCGGCCACCGTCCTAAGCTGTTGCGCTACGGGGATCGAAATGAGTCGTTGACGATGTGTGACGTCACGGTGAAATTATTAGGATGTCATATCTCACGTATGTTTTCATTTCACCTAGCACGTATTTCTCATATGCATTTGTATTCATCCTCTGTCACGTGTAACTCACTATTTTACATATTTATTGTGCAGCCATGGGCACACGCCGTGCTGAAGACTGTGCGCTGGCGTCTGCGATGTCCGTCATCTATATCTTTCGTCAGAGCAGCTTCAGAAGGACTGTGCCAGATGTGAAGGTAAGGTTATTTGTGTGTCATATTTTCACCCTTCTTTTTATATTAACGTGCACGTACTTGTCATATGCGTGCATCTTAATCTTCTGTGACGTTTGCCTAACTATTTTTACTATATTATTGTACGTGTAGCCGTGGGAACACAACAGGCAGGAGGCTCCGTGCGCTGGCGTCTGCAATGCCTGTCATCTATCGCTTCCGTCGGAGGAGCTCCCCAAGGAGTGAACAAGATTTCAGGAGACTGGACTTGTACACTTCACATGAATTCACTTAAAAGAATGGAGAAACTTCATGTGTATGTAGAAAATAAAAGATTTCGATGTCTCACTTTTGTCTTTTTTTTTTGTTGCCGTGACTGTGAAAGCAGTTACACATAGGTGTAACTGCTTTTCGCGTGTTCTTTTCTGCGCAATTTGTCTCTCATTTGACAGAAAAACAGGCGAAAAAAGTATTAGCTTGGAGGAAAATAAACAAAAACTATGTTTGAACTGGAGACAAAAAGGGTATCCGATTGGAGTATTTGAGTGGATTAGCCGTTCGTCCGACAAGGTGCAACTGTGAGGACAAACGGTCGCCCAGTAAGGTGTATATGTGTGGATTAACAGTTGCTCTATAAGGTGTTAATGTGAGGGCTAAATGTTAGTCCTTTGACGTGAACTGTGAGACTAACGGTTATTTCCTAAGGTGTAAATGTGAGGCTAATGTTAGTCCCTTGAGTTTACTGTTGGGACTAACTGTTAGACCCGGTGCCATTAGTCCCTAAAGGAATTAATGGTTGTGGCAGCCCCATTAGTCCCAAAAGGACGAACTACTCGCCCTTTTAACACCCTTTTGCCTTCGAGTGTATTCAGCCCCATGAGTGCGTGCGCGCACGTATAGGTGCTCTCAGAACAATTCGGAACAACGAACACACAGCCACTCGCTGGCGAAGCGCACCCAAGTATAAATACAGGCAAAGTCTGCGCATGCGCAGTCTACCTAGCGAGCAAGTCTATCGCCCTAGTGGCCCTAGTGCATCTACATTGGCGTTGTCTTGCTCCGAACAGTAGTGCTAGCACTGTTCACGTCAACAAGGGCTAACGGAGAGGGGGATTTAGCATGCAGCGCTCTGTGATTCATAGATGTGCAAACGAGCCGATACTCATGGCGTGCACTCACGATTATAAGCTTTTATTTTGAAAGAGTGTACGTGTGAGTAAGCTGGCATGGCTACGACAGCATCGCTGCCTTCTTTAAAACGTTAGTCTCGCAAACGTAGTAAAGAACCTCCTTGAAAGTATGATTCTCGCTTCAATTATCTCGCGATGCTTGTCTCTACCATGTTACACGAGAAGAATGTTTACTATCCCCAAAGTCCCTTACAGAGGTTTATGATATTGGTAATGAAACATATTATAAAATGTAATAAAGTGGCATATTGTGAGCGCGAATTTCAAGAGGACTGATTTTATGTGCACTTCATTTAGCCCAACGCTATTCCGGAGTTTTTTATTTCTGCACCACATATCGAAGTTTATATATCTTCGCACTCAAATCTATTCTAGAATCTGGCACTTTGTAACGTGTATTTTTACATTTCGACGAGGCGACGCTACTGCTCTGTGCAGACTATGGTTGGGAGTCGCGTTTACCCGTGCGTACGCGTTCCGCATAGGTATGGCCGACACCGCCGACTGTGCACACTGCGGAGATGAAGAAACAATTCGACATATCCTGTGCGACTGCCCGAAATACAACCTGGCAAGACAACACCTTTCTAATAAACTAAACAGGTTAGATGACCAGCCGCTGTCAGAAGAAACTATACTGCGCCATCGTCATGACTCATCGTCACAGAAGAAAGCCGTGCAAGCGCTACTGGGCTTCTTACGAACTACTGGCCCGTCGGAACGCCTCTGAGTGGACTGATTTTGTGTGTGCGTGTGTGTCGGTGTTTTTCTCTTATTTATTTTTAACTCTCCCTTTCTGTTTCAACCCCCTATTCCCCAACCCCAGTGTAGGGTAGCATACCGGATACTAGCATTTGGTTAACCTCCCTGGCTTCCTTTTTTCTCGTTTCTCTCTCTCTCTACATTTCAATCGCGTGTTATTGCGTGTTGCCACACACATTTATTTTCATTTCCACTTAGTTCGTATACAATACTTGTTCGCGATAGTATGTCTCAGCTAAATAAATAGCGTCATAGGAGAGACATACTTAGAACAGAAAGTACGTGGTTTATATTTCCGTACGAAAGAAGAAATCCAAGTTTAACTGTGTGTCGTCTTTATGCCCACCCATGGATACATCAGATGAAAACGCCGTTCTTTGCCAGTGCTAGTCACAGTCACGTTCGAGAAATATTATGGCGAAATTATGAAAAAAAACAAAAACGGCGCACTCGAAGACGCATGTGCACACACGGGTTGTTCCTGTGACGAAACAACCAGCTGGCCGCCTTATAGAAGTGATAAGAGGCACCTAGCGCTATCGTTCTGTGGCGTACGCTAGGCAGCAACGCTTGCTTTCTACGGAGACGGCAACACGGAGACCATCGTATGCTGCTTTTTTCGGGCTCGCTCCGCAGCGAGCGGCTGTGTATCCGCCGTTGCAGTGGCTAGAATGGGGAAGTGTGATGAGCGGCAAGCGGCGCCTACAGAGCCCACTGAAGCCTCCGAGGAGCAGCCGCGTTGGGGCGCGCGCAATCGTTTATACGTTGTTTGCACATTTCCGACAGTTTCGTTAGTGGCCTTCATCCTGTTTTTTTTAGCGGTGGCACATACATCAATGCTTTTGTATGCGCTCTCATGGCGCGAAAACAAAGTCGTTGCTTGTCCCGGGTTGCACTAAAGGCCACAAGTCGGCTGAAAAAAAAGAAAAAAAAAACATGAGTTGTTCGGCGTTCCAAGGACGAAGCTCTGTTTGCACAGTGGCGGAGAGCGATCCCACGAGCTGACAAGCTGCTTAAAAAAAAAACAAATCTGCTGCGTGCGAGCTCCACTTCGACGATGTACATAACCCGCACTTCGAGCGAACTGTGAATCGTGAAATTACAGCATTCAAAGGGGTAGGTCCATAGGCGTGCTTGCCATTCAGGGGGGGGGGGGGGGGGGGCGAAGGTTCATTGTAGGGCACGTCCTCTATTCAATAAGTGTATGGGGCAGATTTGGCACCTTTTTTTAGATAACTAATTGAGTGCCCCACCGCTTAGTCAATGTATAGAGAAGATTTAGCGCATTCCTCCCAGGTGACTAGAGCGGGCCGCCCGCCCCATTTCCCGCTTCGTACAGACGCCTCTCGGTATATAGGCCTTTCGGAGAAGCTCTTCACATTTGTATACGCCCATGAAATCACTTTTTCAGCGTGGTTTAGAGCTACAACTAGCTTCACAGATACAGCTTGAAAGAGCTTGTTTCCTGCTAGAAAAAAAAAGTCAAACTGGGCTGCGCACAACATGGTCTGAGCCCCACTAACCATGTGACCAAGTTTTCTGTTCTCACTCATTTGCATTTTTACATAAGCACTCCACAAGGAGCGAGCGTCTTCACGTGAATAGAAGTGCCTGAAGCCTAGGCACGTCACTCAGGCTTACAGCCCGATATTCTCTTGGGCGCTTTTGATCTATAAAACTTTTTTCTTGGGGATAAAAAAAGGCGCATGACCAATTATTCATAAAGCAATGGCTCACAACAGAGTTCGTCGTTCAATTCTTCTACCACTTCATATCGATAAAATGTTTCAGTGCCGTTACGTACTCACTTTCGGCACCTTGTCGATACTTCAGTTCAGGCGCGCACCCGCGTAGGCAACCTTTTATTTACGAACCTAATTACACATTTCATCAGTCGCCATTTGAAGCCATGCACGAGCAACAAAATACATTTTAAATGTTTCACAGTGCCCGCGCGGGTGGCTGGTTCTCGTCTCTGTGTAGCGCATGCCTCCATAGGTGACGTATGGATGGATGGATGCTATGAGCGTCCCTTTATAACGGGTGGTGACAAGTATGCCACCAGGCTCGACAAAAAAAAAAACCTTTTTTTCTTTTTTTATGTTGGCCTAATGCCTCTACTTCGATAAATTCTATCTTAATGGAAAAAAGGTAAATTTTCAGCTTAAGTTCTCTGCCATTTACGGCACACTGTCCATATTTTATTTTTTCCAATATTTATTTTTGTCCTTTCTCTCTAATTTTCTGCCACCAATACTCTAACCGTCTCTTACTTATTTCAATCGCGGGTGTGTTCAGCTTTCCATTGTTGTCCCTAAAACCCAAGGCTTCCTGTAGGCTCGTGCCCAAACGTACACCTGGGTGGATATCTCCACATTCAATCAGAACATGCTCCGCCGTTTCCTTATCTTTCCCGCAGCATGTGCATTGTTCTTCTTCTTTACTGAATCTTGCTTTATAACTACGCGTTCTAAGGCAACCCGATCTCGCTTCAAACAGTAAAGCGCTTCCCCTTGAATTATCGTAAAATGCCTCCCTCCTTATTTCATTTTGCCCTTTCGGTAGTTACTCAAAGCCGGTTTTTTCTCCATAGCTGCCATCCAGTAAATCCTCTCCGCCTCCCTGACTTTTCCCTTAACGCTCTTTGTTGACATATGGCTCACAATACCAGCCGTATATTTACTAGTGAGTCTTCTAGTTCTTTTTCTCCACTGTGTGTCCACGCTCTTCCTATACAAATAACGGAACACCTTCTCTGCCCATCTACTCTCCTTCATATTTCTTAGCCTTTCTTCGAACCTTATTTTGCTCTGCGCTTCCCTCGCCTCAAAACCTGCCCACCCCATATCGCCCTTTACAGCCTCGTTTGTCGTCTTCCCGTGAGCACCCAACGCGAGGCGTCCCACAGTCCTTTGATTTACATCCATTCCCGATTGCACCTCTGCCCTCATGCACACCACTGAGTTCCCAAAAGTAAGCCCTGGAACCATTACACCCTTCCACAGACCTCGAAGCACCTCATACCTATTGTATCCCCACAACGCTCTGTGCTTCATTATTGCCGCATTCCTCTTCCTTTTGCTGCCGAGGCTTTTTCCTGTACCTCCATGTATCTATCACTCTCATTTACCCATACTCCAAGGTACTTGTATTCACTTACCCTCGGTATTTCTTGGCCTTGTATGGACACCGTCTGATCACAGGGATCATTGAATACCATCAATCCACACTTCGTTACACTGAATCCTAGTCCAAGAGCTTCACCTTCCCTTCCGCATATATTCGCCAGCTGCTGTATATCATCTCGACTGTCCGCAAATAAGACGATATCGTCCGCATAAAATAAACCTGGAAGCTTCTGCTCAATCATCATGCCGCCCTGTTTGTGTGACAGATTAAAACCAATGTTGCTACCTTCTAGCGCTTTTTCCATACTCACCATGTACAGCATGAATAACAGTCGGGGACAAAGGACATCCCTGTCTCAGACCCCTGCTAACCTCAACGTTCTCTTTGCTACGCATTCCTTCCCACTCTATGCAAACTGTATTTTCTCGGTATATCTCCCTCAAAAGCTGTATACAGTCGTCGCCCATGCCCATTCCTTTCAATATATCCCACAAAATTTCCTGATTAACGTTGTCGTATGCCCCAGTGATGTCTAGAAAAGCCACGTACAAGGGCCTATTCTCTATTTTAGATATTTCTATACACTGAGTGAGAACAAACAGGTTATCGTCTAACCGCCTGTCGACTCGAAATCCGTTCTGAAGTTCTCCCAAAATATCGTTATGTTCGGCCCATGTTTCTATTTTCATTTTACTGCTTGCATCGCCAACCTGTATAGTACCGATGTAATGGTTAGTGGTCTATACGAGCGAATCTTGTCCTTTTCTCCCTTGCCTTTATAGATTAAGTTCATTCTACTTTGTCGCCAACTGTCCGGTATTTGTCCGTCCTTTAAGCTTTTTTCTACTGCTTTTAACAATGCTTCTTTAGTGTTATGTCCTAGTTCGTTAATGAGGCTAACGGGAATCCCATCTAAACCCGCGGCAGTGCGCTTTGGAATTTTTCCTTCGGCCTTTTTCCAGTTGAAATTATCAAGTACTAGCTCTTCCTCTGTTGCTTTCTCCGCCACACTTTTACTCACCGGGGAGATCCCCTGGACGCTCTTTTGAAACGAATCGGCTGTTACCTTTTGGATGTAACCTAGCGCTTCGTACCCTTCCAATTGATTTCCTCCTTCATCTAGAATATGTTGTTGCGTTGTGACAGACTTCCTACCTAGCGCCTTTATGTGGCTCCAAAAAATCCTAGGCGCGGCCTCCTTTTTTTCGTGTATCTCTGTCATCCAGCGTTCACTTTCACCTTTAATTTTTGCCTCTACCAATTTCTGTACAAGGGATTTTTCTCCAAATATATTTCCCATATTTTTTTGACTTCGTCCTGCGGCCGCTTCTCCTTTTTTGCCTTTCTATGCTCCCGTGATGCTTCGCGTCGCTTCTCGATCGCCTCCCGGATTTCCTTGTTCCACCAACTTTTTGGCTTCCTTTTTCCTTTCCAGCAAACGGTTTTCTTCTCTTTTCCCTATCTCCTTCGTCATTAGATGTAACAGCTCACTATACTCCCAGTCCTTGCCTGGTATTTCGCCTACTCTTCCTCGACTCTTGCGGCTATATTTATTATTTGTTTGTCATTTAAATACGAGCTGCCAGACTTTGATTCCATGCTCATATTTTAGTTTCGTATCCCATTTGTAATGTTATTCGTTTATGATCACTACCCAAGCTGTTAATGCCTTCCTCGTCTATCCTCATTTCTGTCAGTTTGTGGTAAATTCCTTCAGTCATGAGACAATAATCAATACTTGATTGCTTGTTTCCGACTTCCCATGTGATCTGGCCGTCACATTTAGGCCCCGTGTTAACTATCTCCAGACTATGTTGCTCGCAAAGATCTAGTAATAACTTCCCATTGGTGTCTGAATATCCGTCAAGGTCATGTATGTGGGCATTCATGTCCCCTAGAAGGATGATTTCGGCCCCATTACCAAATTCCTTAATATCCGCACTCATGCAATCCACTATCTCCTGATTCTTTTCTCTGCAGTTATTCCCCGTCCACAAGTAGGCTACCCCTAGCCACGTTTCCTTTCCACCTACTGTGCCCAGAACCCAGAGGTGCTCTGAACACGTCTGTTTCACTCTAACCCATTTGGCTCCGCGGTGAATTAGCATTCCTACACCCCCACCTTTCCTTTCCGATATGGTCCTGTTACACCCTTCCCAAACATAATTTTTAATATGTGGTGGCTCTTCCAAGTCTCTAAGGTGTGTTTCTGTAACCGCATACACGCCTATCTGTTCTTTGTTTAACTGCTCCTCAATCTCTAACCATTTTGCCTTCTTTCTGCCACCCTGCATGTTTATGTAACTAATTGCAACACGCGCCTTTTTCCTTTTTCTTTTACCTTTTTTCTGGTTTTTTCGCAATTCTACCTGTCAAAGCGTCCTCCTGGTTGTTTTCCCTGTTACGAGCTACCCGGACTCCGAAGGGCCCGTGAGCCCCCCAAAAAAGCTACTGCGCGTCCTGCCAGTCGCCAGCCCACCTCGTGTCCAAGCCTCTTATCGAAATGAATCTTGTCTCTTTGGAATCCACCCCACCTGTGCACTTCCCTGTTTAAATCCACTACCTCGAAACCCTTCTCTCGACTAATTCGCCATATCTCTTTGTTTGCGTCGACAACCGCTCTTTGCAGGTTGACGTTGCGTACTGGTACTTCCGGTACTGTGCATACTACAATTTGCACCTGGGGGGACACGGTGCGCATGTCATCCACCCCTTTCGCCAAGGTCGTCGCTAGTCCTGACGATTCTTTTTCAGGACGTCATTTAACCCTCCCGCAATTACAACGAGGTTACGATTGTTAGCTTTAGCTGCGAGTTGTTCACCCGCTTGACTCATTACTGTCCCCAGCGTTTGTCCTGGGAACGTCCCTATCGCAACTCTCTTGTCGCCTTTCACCCTTCTTTGATTGCCGCTGCGCATCGGACTAAATTTGAGTCACCGGCGATGATGACCTGTTCAGACATTCCTTCTGAAACCTGCACCTGGCTGCTGACTAGGTGACTAGCGTGAGTCACGGCTGCTGGTTTGCTCCCTCCCTCCCTCAAAACTACTTCCCGGTAGCTGGGCCCTGTGGCCAATGTATCTGCCTTGTCATGCCTGTTTCCTCATCTCTCCCGCACGGGGGGTCGTCGCCATAATGCTCCGCCGTCACCTGCGTCCTTCGTTCCCCTTCACGACATTCGATAGGCCCTTCTCGGCTGCCCGGAGAGCCTTTCCCCATGGCTGACGTTTTCTCTCGCTCCTTCGCCAATGCATTCTCCAGCTCTGCGATTTTCTCCATGAGCCCACTCTGGACCGCCATCATATTTTTCATTTTCTCCTCGAACTCGCACTGTCTAACACTTGGCGTCATCTTCTGCTTTCTCTTCCGCACTAATTTCCACCTTCCACCCTATCCCGCACTCTGAACACTTTACGGTCTTTTTGACCATGGCTAGCTCAGTTTACCGATGCCCACGTGTTAGAAAACGTACTAAAATACACTGGTCTAAGCCAAAAAGAACCACAATAATAAATAAATACGCTACACTTCACAGCACCTGCGCATGCACGTGGTCGGTCTACGCGCAGGCCTCAGCCACGTGGTGGCTGGAGAAAAAAAAAGACACAGTACAGAATACTAAAAAAAAAAACGTACACCGTACTAGACCTAATCAAGCTTTACGCTAGCGCCTTACGTTCTCATAACGCTACATACAGAGGCAAGCTGGAAACATGCAAAAACACTTATCTGTAGCTGTCATTCCGGAGCTCTCCAAAAACACGTCCGACCTCGACGAAGGCGCCTCAGCAACATGTAAACGCGTGCCAGCGCCACCTGGCGGGGTCCTCCCAAGGCGTTACGCGCTCGCCGGCGCGTCATCACACTTCCCTATTCTAGCCAATGTACCGCCGCTCCGAATTATTCTGAGAGCGACTGTGCGAAAGTCTGCGTATATGTGTGCCTGCGTGTGACTTCATTTGTGTGTGTCTTTTTGGTGCGTGGGCATATGCTTGAGTGCCTGCGTGCGCTTGTGTATGTATTCGTGCGCCAGCTTGCACGTGAGTATGCGTGCGTGTGTTTTTCTGCGTATACGCCAGTGGCGCGTGCGTTTGTGCGAGTCTAAACTGTAATATAAGGCACCATAGTATTAGAAGCTTGTGTATGAGTAGTCAGCTTTTTATCTCATTTTTCTAGTAGATGGAGGTAAGTCGCACAAGTAATAAAAGCAATACCTCGCCGTTACATCGGGACGGAATACATGACCACGCTGGAATTCCACCCTGCCTGTTTGGTAGCACATGATATTTCGGCGTTAGTGCTTGTATATAAAAGGTCATCAGGCCTACCTATTTCGGAAGATTCATTTTATAAATGACCACTTTCTCTCTAGGTACTTTCTTTGAGCTCGTGAGGTCCACAACAAATGAAAAACCAATTAAGCATAAGCTTTATGCGCTTACATTAGAGCGCTTCACACGCCTCCGCGTTACGGGCAGCCGAAGTGCAGACGGGTAAATTGCTGGGCCGCTAGTTGGTGCTCAGCTTCATTTTTTTTTTCGAGTGCTTCCACTTGTATTTATAGAAGCGCTTTAAAAATATATCAGCCAGTGTTCCAATTGAATCCTACTTTCCTAGAGGTGTTTTTTTTTTCAAGTGACAGAGCCTCGATTTATGCGTGAAGAAGCAAGCGCATTGATTGTAATGCGGCTACAGCGAGCAAGTGGAAGGTTGAGCGACGCACCGGCCAGGAAAGGGTAAAAATTTGTGGCAAATTGAGCAGGAAGCACGCCAGCGCGGAGGAAAGTGTCGCTAGTTTCAAAATGTAGCATCGTTCGTAGCGGTGTGCCGCGCACCGGAACCTCCGTGTTTAGTCAGTTTTTGCCATAGATGGCGCCATATTTCTGTTTCAAAGCAGCAGCGCACAAGGCGGGTAGTTGCTGCGGACACCGAAAACAGCTCACAGTATGATATCATGATAGCTTGTGTTTAGAAAAGAGGGCAACGATTTTGTATAGAGTACCAGGTACTCTATGAAAGAGCTTGAAGTAAACCCGTAGGCCTCACCCTTGACGAGGCCGTATCGACAAAATTGTCGCGTGTTTATTTGTTTAAAAGAATTTTCGAACGATCTTGAGTACTTGGTACTCAACTATGGAGAGCAGTAAGCCGTCCCTAGAGCATGTGTGGGCGTACTATGTTCCGCAGAAATGAGGCTTATCTCAATAAGAGCCCTTGAAAACTCGTTGACATCAACTAGGAATGCTGCGTATGAGATTATGCAGCGTTCAATGAATCATGAATCGTGGCCTACTATTTTGTTCTGGTGACTGCCTTTTCTTTGTTCTTTTCAATTTTTGTTGAGCCATATGATTTGAATTATGGGCGACAAAATGGTGATGTTGCTGCGGCGCTGAGGCCTTGTATTTAGTTTGTTCTGGTTAACAGTCTTTTGCTAACTTTTTTGTTGTTCACAAAGTTTTGTTTGTTCACTTGTCGTTGGCGTTGCAGGTTTGCGGTTTTTATGCTGTTGTGACCTAA
>NW_023608685.1:0-27972 GCF_013339725.1 Rhipicephalus microplus | reverse complement strand
GTGTGGTTGTCTGCCTTATTTTGATAACATGTGCGTGTTATATCGGGACGGAGATTTATTAACCCGTTTGATAGTAGAAGCGGCGGAAATGACACGCGATGATTTTGAGTGTGTTAGTGCACCCTCTATCTCGCTCGCGCGGAAAGAAATATGTTTTTTGGATGGGGTGATAGACAATAACGGATAGTAATGGACGGGACTGGAACATGTGCTTTTTGTTGTCTATTTTTATTATTCTTTTTCTCGTTTCACCCCCTCTATAAACTCTGACATTTGCAATAAACGTTTAGTTGAAGTTAAGCGCTTGTGTTGTGTGTTCTGTGTAATAGTGGCTGCGCTTCCTGGCAAGATGGACCCTTACCAACTGGCCCGATAAAGTTGTGTATTGAGTTTCAATACTGAGTGTCCACACCACACATAAATGTGTCCACACTACATAGAAATGTATTCACACCACACAGAGTTTGTAAAAACACAAGTAAACACGCCAATTTAAGTATTCACACAAAACATGGAAGTTCAATAAAATGTCTAAGGTGATCGTGTCGCTTAAATACTGAACTGTTTTCAGAAAGGTTTTCCTAAAAGTAGCTTAGTGATACACGAAATTACTGTTTTGAAACATACCGGTTAACAGTGACGAAGTACATTTTTTTGCTTAGTACTTTTGAGCTATTTCTGATTCCTCCAGAAAGTGAACGACTGCACGCGCTGCAGTGGCTTGTAGCTTTCCTTTCAATAAAACGTTCGTTAGTACGACAGCATATCAGTATTTTGTATTTTGTTCATGTGACTTATCTCACAGGCATCGAAGTCAGGTTATTCTTAGTTGACCAGCTATAGCACCACCAGCTTTTTACTTTGTGACGAACATGTGTTATTCGGGCATTAGTAGCATTTCAGGCTGCGCAGCAAACTGCTTTACGACAAAGTAGCTGTGCGCAACACCGTTATTGTTAGGTAGAGGGGTCCTCCTCAGTCGAACTGTTTCCCGACAACGTAGCAATGAGTGTAAGAGAAAGTGATCATCTAAACCTTAGTGCGGACGCTCCTGAATTTAGGAATACTTAGCTTTTCTAGGGCCCGTACATTGCATAGCCTGCCACGTTCAACTTGCAGACGGTGCGCTCGGTGCTTTTGTACTGTCTGAACAGATTACGATCCGACGGGGCAGGGGGGAGCAGTGTCGCAGTCAACATTCGTAGCTTGAAAGGTGATGCTAGCGTCGGAAACACAGCTTTCCCATCCACGGAGTTGAAAGTTGAAACCGTAGTACAGCCACCACAGCCAGAATGATGGGCACGGTATCAGCAATGCCTGCGTAAAGGATGCGCAGAGTCTGCGAGGACACGTGAAGCCTGCTGCCACCCTTGCTGCCAAGTGAAAGAGCAGACGGTGCGCTCGGTGCTTTTGTACTGTCTGAACAGATTACGATCCGACGGGGTAGGGGGGAGCAGTGTCGCAGTCAACATTCGTAGCTTGAAAGGTGAGCTAGCGTCGGAAACACAGCTTTCCCATCCACGGAGTTGAAAGTTGAAACGTAGTACAGCCAACCACAGCCAGAATGATGGGCACGGTATCGGCAATGCCTGCGTAAAGGATGCGCATGAGTCTGCGAGGACACGTGAAGCCTGCTGCCACCCTTTCTGCCAAGTGAAAGAGCAGACGGTGCGCTCGGTGCATTTGTACTGTTGAAAGATTACGATCCGACGGGGTAGGGGGGAGCAGTGTCCGCAGTCAACATTCGTAGCTTGAAAGGTGATGCTAGCGTCGGAAACACAGCTTTCCCATCCACGGAGTTGAAAGTTGAAACCGTAGTACAGCCACCACAGCCAGAATGATGGGCACGGTATCAGCAATGCCTGCGTAAAGGATGCGCAGAGTCTGCGAGGACACGTGAAGCCTGCTGCCACCCTTGCGGCCAAGTGAAGAGCAGACGGTGCGCTCGGTGCTTTTGTACTGTCTGAACAGATTACGATCCGACGGGGCAGGGGGGAGCAGTGTCGCAGTCAACATTCGTAGCTTGAAAGGTGATGCTAGCGTCGGAAACACAGCTTTCCCATCCACGGAGTTGAAAGTTGAAACCGTAGTACAGCCACCACAGCCAGAATGATGGGCACGGTATCAGCAATGCCTGCGTAAAGGATGCGCAGAGTCTGCGAGGACACGTGAAGCCTGCTGCCACCCTTTCTGCCAAGTGAAAGAGCAGACGGTGCGCTCGGTGCATTTGTACTGTCTGAACAGATTACGATCCGACGGGGTAGGGGGGAGCAGTGTCGCAGTCAACATTCGTAGCTTGAAAGGTGATGCTAGCGTCGGAAACACAGCTTTCCCATCCACGGAGTTGAAAGTTGAAACGTAGTACAGCCACCCAGCCAGAATGCCGGGCACGGTATCAGCAATGCCTGCGTAAAGGATGCGCAGAGTCTGCGAGGACACGTGAAGCCTGCTGCCACCCTTGCGGCCAAGTGGAAGAGCAGACGGTGCGCTCGGTGCATTTGTACCTGTCTGAACAGATTACGATCCGACGGGGCAGGGGGGAGCAGTGTCGCAGTCAACATTCGTAGCTTGAAAGGTGATGCTAGCGTCGGAAACACAGCTTTCCCATCCACGGAGTTGAAAGTTGAAACCGTAGTACAGCCACCACAGCCAGAATGATGGGCACGGTATCAGCAATGCCTGCGTAAAGGATGCGCAGAGTCTGCGAGGACACGTGAAGCCTGCTGCCACCCTTGCTGCCAAGTGGAAGAGCAGACGGTGCGCTCGGTGCTTTTGTACTGTCTGAACAGATTACGATCCGACGGGGCAGGGGGGAGCAGTGTCGCAGTCAACATTCGTAGCTTGAAAGGTGATGCTAGCGTCGGAAAACACAGCTTCCCATCCACGGAGTTGAAAGTTGAAACCGTAGTACAGCACCACAGCCAGAATGATGGGCACGGTATCAGCAATGCCTGCGGTAAAGGATGCGCAGAGTCTGCTAGGACACGTGAAGCCTGCTGCCACCCTTGCTGCCAAGTGAAAGAGCAGACGGTGCGCTCGGTGCTTTGTACTGTCTGAACAGATTACGATCCGACGGGGTAGGGGGGAGCAGTGTCGCAGTCAACATTCGTAGCTTGAAAGGTGATGCTAGCGTCGGAACACAGCTTTCCCATCCACGGAGTTGAAAGTTGAAACGGTAGTACAGCCAGAATGCCGGGCACGGTATCAGCAATGCCTGCGTAAAAGATGCGCAGAGTCTGCGAGGACACGTGAAGCCTGCTGCCACCCTTGCTGCCAAGTGGAAGAGCAGACGGTGCGCTCGGTGCTTTTGTACTGTCTGAACAGATTACGATCCGACGGGGCAGGGGGGAGCAGTGTCGCAGTCAACATTCGTAGCTTGAAAGGTGATGCTAGCGTCGGAAACACAGCTTTCCCATCCACGGAGCTGAAAGTTGAAACCGTAGTACAGCCACCACAGCCAGAATGATGGGCACGGTATCAGCAATGCCTGCGTAAAGGATGCGCAGAGTCTGCGAGGACACGTGAAGCCTGCTGCCACCCTTGCTGCCAAGTGGAAGAGCAGACGGTGCGCTCGGTGCTTTTGTACTGTCTGAACAGATTACGATCCGACGGGGCAGGGGGGAGCAGTGTCGCAGTCAACATTCGTAGCTTGAAAGGTGATGCTAGCGTCGGAAACACAGCTTTCCCATCCACGGAGTTGAAAGTTGAAACCGTAGTACAGCCACCACAGCCAGAATGATGGGCACGGTATCAGCAATGTCTGCGTAAAGGATGCGCAGAGTCTGCGAGGACACGTGAAGCCTGCTGCCACCCTTGCTGCCAAGTGAAAGAGCAGACGGTGCGCTCGGTGCTTTTGTACTGTCTGAACAGATTACGATCCGACGGGGTAGGGGGGAGCAGTGTCGCAGTCAACATTCGTAGCTTGAAAGGTGATGCTAGCGTCGGAAACACAGCTTTCCATCCACGGAGTTGAAAGTTGAAACCGTAGTACAGCCACCACAGCCAGAATGATGGGCACGGTATCAGCAATGTCTGCGTAAAGGATGCGCAGAGTCTGCGAGGACACGTGAAGCCTGCTGCCACCCTTGCTGCCAAGTGAAAGAGCAGACGGTGCGCTCGGTGCTTTTGTACTGTCTGAACAGATTACGATCCGACGGGGTAGGGGGGAGCAGTGTCGCAGTCAACATTCGTAGCTTGAAAGGTGATGCTAGCGTCGGAAACACAGCTTTCCCATCCACGGAGTTGAAAGTTGAAACGGTAGTACAGCCAGAATGCCGGGCACGGTATCAGCAATGCCTGCGTAAAAGATGCGCAGAGTCTGCGAGGACACGTGAAGCCTGCTGCCACCCTTGCTGCCAAGTGAAAGAGCAGACGGTGCGCTCGGTGCTTTTGTACTGTCTGAACAGATTACGATCCGACGGGGCAGGGGGGAGCAGTGTCGCAGTCAACATTCGTAGCTTGAAAGGTGATGCTAGCGTCGGAAACACAGCTTTGCCATCCGCGGCGTTGCAAGTTGAAACAGAAGTACAGCCACGACAGCCAGAATGCCGGGCACGGTATCAGCAAAGCCTGCGTAAAAGATGCGCAGAGTCTGCGAGGACACGTGAAGCCTGCTGCCACCCTTGCTGCCAAGTGAAAGAGCAGACGGTGCGCTCGGTGCTTTTGTACTGTCTGAACAGATTACGATCCGACGGGGCAGGGGGGAGCAGTGTCGCAGTCAACATTCGTAGCTTGAAAGGTGATGCTAGCGTCGGAAACACAGCTTTCCCATTGTCACACCAGTCCCGTTAATTAGGGAGGCGATCGCCGGGTTAATTCCAAGGGCCGAAGTATTGGCCCTCCGAACCGCACCACGAAAGCGTGGACAATTTAGAAGTGGTCCTTTTTGGCGCGCCAGCGGACGCCGGCTGTGGCCCAAAGATTAAGTGAGAGCCGAGAGTTGATAAACAAAACAAATACTATATTCTCAAAAATGGCAGATCGAAAACAATACACAAGAATGCACACTCCACAATAGTTACATACAATACGTCACCAAACAAACAACGCACTACACAGTACAGTCAACCACACTTGAAACAACGGACTCAGACAACAATACGCACTACAATGCAGTCGCATGCATTGAACAACCAAGACACTTAAAGACTAAAGAGATAGAAAACCTATCCAGTCCAAAGTTCTTGGAACAAAAGTTTGGATGATACTCTTCCGAGAATCACTCACTCAAAGTCCAGCGTTGTTGTCGTTCCGCAGTTCTCGAAGTTTCTCTTCCAGGAAACCTCGCCGGAGTTTCTCTTCCAGGAAACCTCCCGTCTTCAATAGGCCACTCTCCAAGCTTCAAACTTCTTCGCCCGAACACGTCGGCTTCACACACGCAGCTGTCGCCACGCGTCTTCGCTCGATAGCAGTAAACACACACTCTTGCCTGTAGCTCGAGTGATCACCCCTCAGGTGGAAATCATCTTCTTCTCCCGCTTTGTCTCTACGGACCAAAACCTTCGCCGACTACACGGCGGTATACCCTACGCGCTCTGGCGCTAACTTCCGTCTCCTCCTGATCTCTCATCTCGGCTGCTCGGTTAAATACCTTGCACGCGACATTCCAGACGGTTCTCGTCATTTCGTCGGCGCGATACGCAGCGAAGGCTGGGAAGAGGGCGAGACGGTTGGAATGCCCTCCGCGGCCGATGACTCAACTCGGTATGACCACGCCCCTTTCGTTCTAGAACTTTCGCGGGCTATCTCGGCTGCCGATGTGGGGCGAGGAGGTTCGTCAGCGAAGCCACGCTTCCGAGGGGAGAGCGCGCGCCCCGGGGAGCCTTTAGATGTTTGTTTTCTTTTTCTTTTGACCTCGTGGCGCCTCTCCGGCGTTTCGTCGCGACAACTTGGCGGCGCGCCCATTTTTAGCGCTCGTTCTGTGACACCCATCCACGGCGTTGAAAGTTGAAACGGTAGTACAGCCACCACAGCCAGAATGATGGGCACGGTATGAGCAATGCCTGCGTAAAGGATGCGCAGAGTCAGCGAGCAGTGTCGCAGTCAACATTCGTAGATTGAAAGGTGATGCTAGCGTCGGAAACACAGCTTTCCCATCCACGGAGTTGAAAGTTGAAACGGTAGTACAGCCAGAATGCCGGGCACGGTATCAGCAATGCCTGCGTAAAAGATGCGCATAGTCTGCGAACACACGTGAAGCCTGCTGCCGCCCTTGCTGCCAAGTGAAAGAACAGGTGGTGCGCTCGGTGCTTTTGTACTGTACGAACAGATGGCGATACAACGGGGCAGGGGGGGAGGGCAGTGTCGCAGTCAACTTTCGTAGCTTGAAAGGTGATGCCAGCGTCGGAAACACAGCTTTCCCATCCACGGAGTTGAAAGTTAAAACCGTAGTACAGCCACCACAGCCAGAATGCCGGGCACGGTATCAGCAATGCCTGCGTAAAAGATGCGCATAGTCTGCGAACACACGTGAAGCCTGCTGCCGCCCTTGCTGCCAAGTGAAAGAACAGGTGGTGCGCTCGGTGCTTTTGTACTGTACGAACAGATGGCGATACAACGGGGCAGGGGGGGAGGGCAGTGTCGCAGTCAACTTTCGTAGCTTGAAAGGTGATGCCAGCGTCGGAAACACAGCTTTCCCATCCATGGAGTTGAAAGTTAAAACCCTAGTACAGCCACCACAGCCAGAATGCCGGGCACGGTATCAGCAATGCCTGCGTAAAAGATGCGCAGAGTCTGCGAACACACGTGAAGCCTGCTGCCGCCCTTGCTGCCAAGTGAAAGAACAGGTGGTGCGCTCGGTGCTTTTGTACTGTACGAACAGATGGCGATACAACGGGGCAGGGGGGGAGGGCAGTGTCGCAGTCAACTTTCGTAGCTGGAAAGGTGATGCCAGCGTCGGAAACACAGCTTTCCCATCCACGGAGTTGAAAGTTAAAACCGTAGTACAGCCACCACAGCCAGAATGCCGGGCACGGTATCAGCAATGCCTGCGTAAAAGATGCGCATAGTCTGCGAACACACGTGAAGCCTGCTGCCGCCCTTGCTGCCAAGTGAAAGAGCAGGCGGTGCGCTCGGTGCTTTTGTACTGTCCGAACAGATGGCGATACAACGGGGCAGGGGGGGAGGGCAGTGTCGCAGTCAACTTTCGTAGCTTGAAAGGTGATGCCAGCGTCGGAAACACAGCTTTCCCATCCACGGAGTTGAAAGTTAAAACCGTAGTACAGCCACCACAGCCAGAATGCCGGGCACGGTATCAGCAATGCCTGCGTAAAAGATGCGCAGATTCTGCGAGCACACATGAAGCCTGCTGCCACCCTTGCTGCCAAGTGGGTAGCATTTCAGTGGGTAAAATATCCATCAGTTTACAGTCTGGTGAGTTATTTTGCAAAAAGTGCAGAGATTTCTCCATGTACGTATAGCACGTCAGTGGCCACTCGACAACCAGTCCCGTCTCGTCTGCTAATCCAAAGAAACGATGGGAACTTCCCAACCGATACTTTGTGAGTTCTCAGCTTAGTATGCCGTATCTGGAACGAGTTCCCATGTGGGTATCAAGGCAGAAACACGACACATAACTTCGAAGCCGAGAAAGCTAAAACCTTCCATTTCCTTTGGTAGGCGGACTAGTGCTCTGGCGATGCTGTAGTTCCGATGATGTAGTTCCGCCAATGTTATCGGACTACATAAACTATCATGGCACTCTTCTGGTATACAAGAAATACCCGAGCAGAACTAGCGTATAGCTATGCTATGGTCCCCTATGCTTGTGTCCTCTATCGTCAACAAGGTGGGGAAGTGTGTTTTGAAAATGGTCACTATATCATCGTCTCGAACAGACTGCGCCACTGGGCATCTCAACGTATAGAACCGTTGCTCGTTCTTCAAGAGAGTCGTTGCAGACACTTCGAAGAACAGCAGGATCTGCAACGGGCCTTTCATTCACGAACGACAGCGCCGCTGTACGTGAGCTAATCCAGAGCAGGAGTTCATATCGCGCCTTCAACTGATTCAGATAATCTTGCATAGAAAACTTTAGTGTTTCGCCCTCCCAAGTTTGCGGGCTTTCCTAATTGTGTCATTATTTAACTCGTTATGTGCCTTTTCCTATCTCTGCCTGCTTTAACTTGTTCCGTGCGAAAGCTGTGCTTCAAAGAATCCCAGTCACACGGTGCTCCTGTGCGCTTGCAAAAGTCTTCCAGCGTTAAGCGCAAAGGGGCTGCACACTCTCGATTATGTACAAGTGCTGTGTAAGTTTTTGAAGAGCGGTGAAAGTGGGAAGGAGACAAGATGAGCAAGTACAGGAAAATTTATTTCAGAAAGGCAAATGGAAATTGCTACTAAACAAATTGAGAAAGCAATCACTGAGGATAATAAAACAGTGTGGACATACACAAATCTAGTTTGACTGTTTGAGCTGGAGCGTGCTAAGGCACGTGACTAGTCACTCCGGACAAGCAGACACAAACCCAAAAGTTGGTGTGATGAGGAAGTTAAGAGAGTGAGAGGAAAACGTCAGGAAGCCTCTAGGGAACACAGACATGCTAAGCAGTAGGGTGAACCGACAGATGATGTTGAAAAAAAATGGGATATTTTTCTAAGCTCTAGAAGGGAGGCATCCCTCCTCATCAATGAAAATATTAGAAAAAAGGGTGCTCAGTGGATGGCAGAAGTAGATAAAAAGGACAGAAAGGCCGCTGCGAAATTTTGGAACTATCTAAACTCCTTAAGAAATGAAACAAACCTAGAGCAGAGGTTTATAACTACAGCCCAAGGTGCTAGGCTAGAAGGGGACGGAGCTATTGAGTATATACGAAGAAGGGTGACAGAAAATTTCAACAAAGTGTCATATGCACCACAACAGACAAGGATGAATCAAGTGGCACAATGGCTTCATTTTCACAAAGATAGTGGGAAAGGGCTGAGAAGAGGGTTCCAAGTAGTACATCAACAGGCCCAGATGGCATTCCAATTATGTTGATAAAGAAATTGGGTCCGAAGTCTAAATAGACTTCGAGAGAGGCAGTGAGCAGAATAATCGATGGTAAAGTCCCCGATGGATGGAATCTTAGCAGGATGAGCATGATCTATAAAGGAAAGGGGGAAAAAGCTGACATAAACAACTACCGTCCTATAACAGTGACATCAGTGATCTACAGGCTGGTGGTGCAGATTATAAAGGAAAGACTGCAAGCATGGGTAGAGGATGAGGGGGTGCTAGGGGAACTGCAGAATGGGTTTCGGAAACACAGGAGGTTGGAAGACAATCTGTTCTCACTGACGCAGTGCATCGATATAGCAGAAAAGGAACTCAGGCCCCTGTGGCTATCATTTTTGGATATCAAGGGAGCGTACGATGGCGTGGTTAAAGAGGACTTGTGGGGAATACCGTACACACTAGGTGTGGAAGATGGAGTCACTAAGCTTTTAAAGGAAATCTATAAAGGTAACAAGGTAGTTATAAAGTGGGGACAACAGGTATCCAAGCCCACAGAATTGAAACGGGGGCTGAAGCAGGGGTGTCCTCTGTCACCCTTGTTATTCATAACGTACCTACAATTAAGGATTAGAGGCCAAATTAGAGGGAAGTGGGCTTGGCTTCAACCTCTCTTTCGTCAAACAAGGAAAACTCATTGATCAGATACTTCCAGCATTAATGTACGCAGATGATATAGTACTAATTAATGGCCGACAACAAGAAAGACTTGCAGAGATTGATGGACATCTGTGCTAATGAGGGAGATAAGTTAGATTTCAAATTCAGTCAGGAACATTCAGAAGTCATGATTTTAAATGATAGTGAAGGTGGTGATCGTAGGATACAGGATGTCACGCTAGAGATAACAGATAAATACAAATATCTGGGCGTATGGATAAGCAATGGGACTGAGTACCTAAGGAAACACAAAATATACGTGACGACTAAAGGTAACTGGAATGCAGCAGTGATGAAAAATAGGGCACTGTGGAAATACAATAGGCATGATGCTGTGAGAGGAATATGGAAAGGGGTCATGGTTCCTGGTCTGACGTTCGACAATGCGGTCTTGTGCATGAGAGCACAAGATCAAGCAAGATTAGAAATTAAGCAACGTGGAATAGGTAGGCTTGCCTTAGGAGCTCACGGGAATACACCAAATCAGGCTTTACAAGGTGATATGGCATGGACATCATTAGAGAGCAGGAAGGCTAGCAGCAAGATAAAATTTGCGAACCGATTCAGATGAATGGGGGAGGAGTGTTGGGCTAGGAAGGTATTCAGCTGATTGTACATGAAGAATGTCGATACGAAATGGAGGAAGCGAACCAGAAAATTGACTGGTAAATACTTGGAAAACAGCAGGGGGCCAAACCAAACAGAATTATCGGTTAAGAAAAAGGTGAAGGAAGCTGAGACCGATATGTGGAGAATCAGCATAATTAAGAAGTCCGCACTAGAGATCTATCGAACTTTCAAGCAGGAAATTGCCAAGGAAAGGATCTATGATAATACTCGGGGAAGTTCTCTACTGTTTGAGGCCGGGATGAGAGTATTGCGAACCAAGACATATCGGGCCGAATACGAAGTGGTAGACACGGTATGCAGTGCGTGTGTAGAGGAAGAAGAAACTGCCGAACACTTGATAATGTTCTGTAAAGGGCGTCACCTCATAATTCAGGATGATAGCGCAGAGTTTTTCAAAGCACTAGGGTTTAGGGACAGGGAGGGCAAAATAGACTTAAAGCGGGTAGAATTAACTAGAAGGAGGTTATCTGATTGGTGGCTAAAGTCAAGGCACGAGTGAAAATAAATCATTCACTGCGAAGTACGAATCCTCAACCTGACTATTTAAGGGAAAAAATCTAGTTTTTGGTTCATTAAGTATTACGGCTTGGTGGCGCTAGCCACTGCCCGATCTAAAGGGTACAGCTATATCAATCCATCCATCCATCCTGAGCGCTAGTTGATACATGGGAATGCATCGTTTACTACCGGTCCGAGAAAAGTTTCATCACGCATTGAGTAAATATGGCGGGTATCTTAAATAATTTTATTTTATGTGAGTTTGAGAATCTTCTTTTGCACTTTAGTTGACATTTCAGTCCATTATTTTTCAAATAGAGCCGCAAATCAGATACAAACACATGTATCAGCGTGCAAAACAAGAAACACTGATGACAGAGACAGGTTGTAAAAAGTGCTGGCCCACCAAATGTTTATTTAACTCATGATACCAGTTATACGTGTACACAAAGGTAGACTTATTGTCGCACACTTAGCTGGATTGAATTCACTGTATGGACAAGAAAGGGCAAGGACTATGACATTTGACAGTGGCCGCGGCATCCAGCGCGCATAAAAAACAACCCAGTACAGATAATTGTGTGCATAAATACATTCGTCTCAAATGGCAAATGTAGATTGCGGGTACATGAATAATCAATAAAAAACACCCTGCAACTGTTTTGAAACGAAACAGCACCAACCGCAAACAACAGCAAACAACTTTACTTGCAAGACTGCAGCGTTTGCTCTTTTGGAGAGCAGATTAACCTCTGCCACTTCATGGTTCAGCTTGGCTATTTGCGCTTTTAATGCAGCATTATTCCTTGCCATGGTTTGGCACTTTCGGCGCGATGATTTTGCGGAAGTCATGACATGGCGCATCTACTGGCTGGGTATAGTTGTTTGCGTGGTCATGGAGCTTCGGTATTTTTTTTACTTTCTCGCCTAGTGTAGTTTCAGGCGATTTTGTGTGTTCAAATTCTGTGGGAGGGTGCATAAAATCTGAGGACGGTCCCACAGTTGTGTTTACGGATGGTACTGATGACATGTCACTCGAGGTCAAGCTCTGCTGCACCGGGGCTGAACCTGTTTTCTTCTTGCACTAAAAAATTATGTTCTGTTATACGCCTTTCCTTGAAATTCGTTTTCATTGGTCCAATTTATATGCAAGAGCCGTGGGGAGACGTCAAGCATTGAACATTGTTAGTCACTTTTTTTCTTTGAGCAGGGTCCATGTTCCTGAACATTTGAACGTTGCAAGGTGCGGCGGACTTTTGCCACGGGCGGCACCATGTACTTTGGGTAGTGTTGAAATACTGACGGCACAGCATCCGCTTTCAGTCTTTTTATCTTTAGTCTCGGCTTATAGTCGGTTAGAGCAAAGTGCACACTGCACACCTTCGACCTGTCATTTGGAAGCCAAACTTCATTGCCAGCACCTTGAAAGGAAGAAGAAGAACATTCAGTGAAATATTGTCAATAAAATACAAAAGTTATTGTTCTTTTCTAATGTGTATTTCATGCTGTTAGAAGTTTATACCATGGTGGCGAAGTGAATAAAACACAGTTATCAAGTGAGCGCATGACTTCACCTCGTTAACCATGTGACACACGTAACTGGCTGAGATACATTAGCACTAAATAAAACGTATGACCACAAAAAAGAAGACAAGGACACACGCTACTCACAACTTTTCATTAGGAGAAAAGTTTTTATGTATATTTTTTCACAATCCATCAATGAAGCGAGACCTCATTTCACAACCGTCATACCACTCATCGCGCATTGATCATCAGCATAAGGTTGCCATTCCGTTTTGCCGCACCAAATTCTTTTCAGCAGCCTTCTTACCGAAAACAGCCGCCGATTGGAACCACCTTCCCTCTTCCGTTGTAACAATAACAGACCCTTTGTTATTCAAGACTGCAATTTCTCAGCAATGCTTGTAACTATACGCAGTTTCCATTATCTATCTTTGTCTTGTATGTGCTTGAAGTCTTATACATTTTTAGTTGACCTATGTTGCCTTCCTGATTTGCGCATCTGACACTTGTTTCTTTATTTTGTCTTTTTTTTTCTTGTGTGTTATAAATGTTGTACCCACCCCCTCTGTAATGCCCTACGGGCCCTGAGGGTATTCTAATAAATAAATAAATAAATAAATATGTCCTTTTGTCAAGCATGCGCTAGACGGGTAAACTAACACGTTTATATCAGACGCGGTAGCACATAAATTGAAGTTCGAGGTCGAACTAATTAAGCGACAGAGGATAAATATCCACTTATGAAACGATCTCTGCTCTTTTTCGTAATGTAATTAAACTACCAAAGCAATTTCGAAGAAGCTGCTTTTTCCCACAATGGTGTAATTGAAAACCTAGTTGCATAACCACATGTAGTGACATGGCTTCCATATGTGCACTCTTGTCATGTTTTTTTTTTTTTTTGCTAATAAAAAGTTGTGAGTACAGCACGTCGTCATTTACTTTTTTGAGGTTGTTGGTTTATTTTTATTTTTTTGCGCTAATATGCGTCTCAATCTGTCATGCCCCACCAACTAGCCCAGCAACTCACTCTTTTAAAGACACGTAATCATTTACAACCCATTACATTTTCAGCATGCCAGACAACGCCTAATTGAGCAGACTTACCCGTTCTAGAAATCACCTTGATCCACTTTTCACCTACCTCGGTCACTGGAAACTCATGAAAAGTGACATAAGAAGTATTCCCTTGCCTTAATTCGCAGAAAGGCACGCAGCACACCACCATCGTGATGGTTCATTTGCACCAAGAAACCTCGCATCGCTGGTGTACAAACTGCACCTACCTGCACGCTTATATCGCATCTGGGCACGAGGAGATGGTAGCAAAAGATCGCCACTATACTTTTAAGTTTATTCAAAAAGAGGCTTTTATTCTTTCTTTTTTTTCAATCGTCCAGAGTGTATGCACGCGTAAACAATGCTGCTTTTCTCCCAGGGTCGCGCAAGCAGACGAAAAAAAAAAGCGCGGTGGCCTATGTTTTGGCCGTCAGCAACCGGTGCGGATGGGGTAAGTTGTAGCGCTACAGAGCACATAGCGGCAGTGCCAGTACCAGAAAGGGCGTGCTGGCACTTCGCTCGCTGGGCAGGTCAGTAAATACAGTAGGTCGTGCTGGATACGCAAGTCATAGAGTTTCCCACAATATTTACTAGAGGGAACACTGGCGCTAGTGTCTAAGGGAGTTGCAACACATGGCACTTCAACGAGCATGGGAATGATGGGTGGGTAGTACACACATTTGACTGATTTTCGTACTTCTGGCCTGCTTCTGGCTCCGTGTGTGTTCGTGTGGCTTGAAGCTGTTTTTTCATGAAAACATAAATTAGCAAATGTTCACCGTTTGCGCTTCACAACCTTATTCTTTTACGCTTACTATTTTGAATCAAGTCCCTAAGTTCAAAAGGGTTTGCTCCTTCTTTCAAAACAAAACCGTAACCAGTAATAAAATAAACCGCAAGTACGATTCGCCGCCCGCAAGTACAAAGACCAGGCAAATGTGTGTACTACCAACGCCTCCTCTAGAAGATGTCTGCCGCATGAGAAGAAAAACGGCTGCCACACCCATTCCCTCCTTTATTTTAGAATGTTCTTGGTCGCTAGCGTCACCTGTGGCGGACGGTGCAACAACGCAACACTTTGCATAGCCTCTGAAATAGCGGTGTACAGTTGCAGGTCTCGAACAACTCTCGACTGACGCGGCTAACGCGGCCCTATGGTCCGCAGATGAAAAACACTTAGCTGGTACCGCCCGTCGCCGTGATAATGGATGGATGGATGGATATGGCTGTACCCTTTAGATCAGGCGGTGGCTAGCGCCACCAAGCCGTAATACTAAATGAACCCAAAACTATATTTTTTTTCCTTAAAAAGTGAGTTTGAGGATTCGTACTTTGCAGTGAAGAGTTTAATTTTCACTCGTGTCTTGACTTTAGCTACCAATCAGATAACCTCCTTCTAGTTAATCTACTTGATTAAAGTCTATTTTGCCCTCCCGGTCCCTAAACCCCTGTGCTTTGAAAAACTCTGCGCCATCATCCTGAACTATAGGGGGAAGCCCTTTACAGAACATTATCAAGTGTTCGGCAGTTTCTTCTTCCTCGCCACACGCCCTGCATACTGTGTCTACCCCTTCGTATTTGGCCCGATATGTCTTGGTTCGCAGTACTCCCGTCCTTGCCTCAAACAGTAGAGAACTAGCCCGAGTATTATCATAGATCCTTTCCTTGGCAATTTCCTGCTTAAAAGTTCGATAGATCTCTAGTGCGGACTTCTTAATCATGCCCATTTTCCACATGTCAGTCTCCGTTTCCTTCACTTTCTTCTTACCGATAGTTCTTTTTGGTTTGGCCACCTGCTGTTTTCTAAGTATTTACCAGTCAACTTCCTGGTTCGCTTCCTCCATTTTGTATCGACATTCTTCATGTACAATCAGCTGAAAACCTTTCTAGCCCAACGCTCCTCCTTCGTTTCTCTCAATCGCTTCTCAAATTTTATCTTGCTGCTAGCTTCCCTGCCCTCAAATGACGTCCATCCCATATCACCTTGTACTCCCTGATTTGGTGTATTCCCGTGAGCTCCTAAAGCAAGCCTACCTATTCCACGTTGCTTAATTTCTAATCTTGCTTGAACTTCTGATCTCATGCACAAGACCGCATTGCCGAACGTCAGCCCAGGAACCATGACCCCTTTCCTTATTCCTCTCACAACATCATACCTATTGTAATTCCACAGTGCCCTATTTTTCATCACTGCTGCATTCCTGTTACCTTTAGTCATCACGTATATTTCGTGTTCCCTCAGGTACTCGGTCCCATTGCTTATCCATACGCCCAGATATTTGTATTTATCTGTTATCTCTAGCGTGACCTTCTGTATCATAAGCTCACTACCTTCGTTGTCATTGAAAATCATGACTGCTGATTTTTCCTTACTGAATCTAAAATCTAACCTATCTCCCTCATTACCACAGATGTCCATCAATCTCTGCAAGTCTTCCTTGTTGTTGGCCATTAGCACTATATCATCTGCATACATTAATGCTGGTAGTGCCTGATCAATAAGTTTTCGTTGTTTGACTAAAGAGAGGTTGAAACCCAGCCAACTTCCTTCTAATTTTGCCTCTAATTCTTGTAGGTACATGAATAATAAGGGTGACAGGGGCCACCCCTGCCTAAGCCCCCGTTTTACCTCTGCAGGCTTGGATACCTGTTTTTCCCACTTTATAACTACCTTGTTACCTTTATAGATACCCTTTAAAAGATTAGTGACTACATGTTCCACGCCCAGTGTGTCCAGTATACCCCACAATTTCTCTTGAACCACGCTATCGTACGCTCCCTTGATATCCAAGAATGCTAGCCACAGGAGCCTGTGTTCCTTTTCTGCTATTTTGATGCACTGCGTCAGCGAGAACAGATTGTCTTCCAACCTCCTGGGTTTCCGAAACCCATTCTGCAGTTCCCCCAGCACCCCCTCATTTTCTATCCATGCCTGCAGTCTTTCCTTTATAATGTGCATCGCCAGCCTGTAGACCACTGATGTCACTGTTATAGGACGGTAGTTGTTTATGTCAGCCTTGTCCCCCTTTTCTTTATAGATCATGCTCATCCTGCTAAGTTTCCATCCATCGGGAACTTCACCATCGATTATTACTTTGCTCACTGCCTCTCTCAAAGCCTGCTTAGACTTCGTACCTAATGTCTTTATCAGCCTAATTGGAATGCCATCTGGGCCTGTTGATGTACTACTAGGAACCCTTTTCTCAGCCCTTTCACACTCTCGTTGTGAAAATGGAGCCATTGCACCACTTGATTCGTCCTTGTCTATTGTGGTGCATAAAGTACTTCTTTGTTGAAATTTTTCTATCACCCTTGTTCTTATATATTCAATAGCTGCGTCCCCTTCTAGCCTGGCACCTTGGGCTGTAGTTATAAAACTCTGCTCTAGGCTCGTCTTTTTTCTCAGGGAGTTTAGATGGTTCCAAAATTCCTTTCTATCTTTTTTGTACTTCTGCCAGCCACTGAGCTCCCTTTCTTCTAATTTTTTCATTGATCAGAAGGGATGCAGCCCTTCTACAGCTTAGAAAGGTTTCCCATTTTCTTTCAACATCATCTGTCAGTTCACCCAGCTGCTTAGCATGTCTGTGTTCCCTAGAGGCTTCCTGACGTTTTTGCTATGGCTCTCTTAACTTCCTCATCCCACCAACTTTTGGTTTGTGTCTTCTTTTCCGGGGTAACTTGTTACGCGTCTTAGCAAGCTCTAGCTCAAAGAGTCTAATTAGATTAGTGTACGTCCACACTGTCTTATTATCCTCCGTGATATCTTTCTCAATTTGTTTAGTGGCTATTTCAATTTGCCTTTCTGAATAAAAATTTTCCTGTAGTTGCTCATCTTGTCTCCTTCCCACTTTCACTGCTCTTCCAAAACTTAGCTTGATACGTTTGTGATCACTACCCAGACTTCTGGAGCCACCTTCATTTATGTGCATTCCCCTGAGCTTATCATACATCCTATGGGACATCAGTGCATAATCTATCGTCGACTGCAGCCTTCCTACCTCCCATGTTATTTGCCCTTCACACTTCTCGGTACTGTTGCAAATGTTCAAATGAAGCCTTTCGCCCATATCCATGATCAATTTGCCTGTCGGGTTGGTATACCCATCTATATCTTCTATGTGCGCATTCATTTCTCCTAGTATAATTATCTCGCACTCTCTTCCTAATTCCTGAATGTCCTTTGATATACACTCTACCATTGCCTGGTTTTCCTCTCTGACCTTTGCTCCCGTCCACAAGTACACGAAACCAAGGAGTGTTATTTGACCTGCCACTTTCCCTTTTAGCCATAAATGTTCCTTGCACTCCTGCTTGACCCTTTGCCAGTCTGTGCTTTTATGAATGAATGCCCCAATACCACCCCCCTTTCTGCTGCCTTCTGTTCTATTACAATATTCCCACGCGTAGTCCGGATTGTTCGGAGGTTGTTCCATGTCCCTGAGATGTGTTTCTACAAAACCGTATACCATCGGCCTCTCTTCCCTTAGCTGTTCTTCTATCTCTTCCCACCTCAGCCTGTTCCTACCACCCTGCATGTTAATATACCCTATGTCTGAATGGGCTCGGCGCTCGTGGCTACGTCTATTTATGCCCCAGACTCTACTTATCTTAGACATTGGTGCCACTTTGGAATCGTATCTGTCCATAACACCTGTCGAAGAGTCTCCCTGGTTGTTTTCCTCGTTACTAGCTATCCTGCACCCCGAAGGGCTCGCTTGCCCCCCAAAAAAGCTACTGCGCGTCCTGCAAGTCGCCAACCCACCTCATGACCTAGCCGCCCTTCGAAGTGAATTCTGTCTCGTTGAAAACCACCCCACCTATGCACCTCTCTGTTTATTTCCACCACGTCAAAGCCTTTCTCTCGACTCATCCGCCATATCTCTTGGTTTGCGTTGACAACCGCTCTTTGCAGGTTGCTATCACGCACCGGTACCTCCGGTATCGTGCATATCACTGCCTGTACCTTAGGAGAAGTGGCGCGCATGTTATCGACGCCTTTCGCCAGTGTGGCTGCTAGTCCTGCTGTATCTTCATTCAAGACATCATTTAAACCACCTGAAATTATCACGACGTTTCGTCTATCAGCTGTAGTTTTGAGTTTTGCGCTCGCTTGCCTCATGACTTCTTCCAGCTTGCGTCCTGGGAACACCCCAACTGCAACCCTCTTGTCACCTCTTACCCTCTCTTTGATGGCTTCTGTGCATCGATTTAAATTCGAGTCCCCGGCGATAATTACATGCTGTGACTTTTCAGCTGGAGCGTCCTGCACATGGGGGCTACTTGCACCTGTGACGGTGGCTGCTTTGTCCCCTCCCAGCCCCACCACTACCTCGCTGAAGCTGGGCCTTGTGACAGTTGAACCGGCTAAACCTGTTTTTTCCAAACTTGCTTGCTCTTCCTTCTCTACCGTTCTGGTTGCTGGTTCTCTACTGTTCTCTCCGTAGGCCGATTCTTTGTTCAGCTTCGCTAGTGCTTCCTCGGTGGACTTCAGTCTTTCTCCCATTGCCCTCGTTTTCTTTTGCTCTGTCGCCAACGCAGTCTCGAGCTCATCGATTCTCACCAGCAGTTCACTTTGGGCAACCATCATTTTCTCCATTTTTCCTCGACCTCACATTGCCTACACTTCGCGTCAGCCTCTTCTCCATCCGCTTCTACGCTTGGGTCCACTTTCAAACCCACTCCACATCCTGAACACTTTACAGTTTTTTTAGCCATGTCTTTCTGACACCAATTGTCCCTATACTCGATAATTACTAAACTCGAGCTGTGCACTACGAAAAAAAAAAGAAAGTCTAAGCTCTACTACAAAAGTTTGCGTGTTCAATGTACGCGAACCTCCCCCACGGGGTGGCAAAATAAAAAAAAACACAACAAAAAATTTCAAACACACACACCCGCACTAACTAATAAATACCTGGTGACTGGCCTCCGAAAAAGCCGTACCATAAAATAAGTGCTACGAAGATTTCAACCGCTGCCTTATAATTATAAAGACAAGCTCAAAACATGCAAAAACACTTATCTGCGCAGTCGATCCGGAGCGCTCGAAAAACACGTCCATCCACCGTGACAGCCCGAACAGAACCCCAGATAATGGATGGGTGGATGGATGTGGCTGTACCCTTTAGATCGGGCGGCGGCTAACGCCACCTAGCCGTAATACTTAGTGAACTAACCATTACATTTATCTTTTTTTTTTCCTTTAAATAATGAAATTGAGGATTCGTACTTCGCAGTGAAGGATTTAATTTTCACTCGTGCCTTGACTTTAGCCACCAATCAGATACCTCCTTCTAGTTAAGTCGACCCGCTTAAAGTCTATTTTGCCCTCGCTGTCCCTAAATCCCAGTGCTTTGAAAACTCCTGCGCCATCATCCTGAACTATAGGGTGAAGCCCTTTACAGAATATTATCAAGTGTTCGGCAGTTTCTTCTTCCTCTCCACACGCACTGCATACTGTGTCTACCCCTTCGTATTTGGCCCGATATGTCTTGGTTCGCAGTACTCCCGTCCTGGCCTCAAACAGTAGAGAACTACCCCGAGTATTATCATAGATCCTTTCCTTGGCAATTTCAATAATAGTCTTGGTCGCGAGCGCCACCGCGCGGCGCTTGCTCAAAACTGAAGGCAGACCAACTCCGCTGGGAGCGTGAGCCCATGACCTACTACACTCCTGACCTGCCCAGAGAGCACCTCTTCCAGCGCCCACGTTCTAGTTCATACCTTCTGCCGCTAGGGCCGTCACCTACGAGCGGCGTGGCGCTAGGCAGCACCTGTTCGCTGACGTCACCTTCACTCTTTGTAGTCAAATTTTAACCAACAAAGCACTCGTAGTGCGAATTTATGATCCACAATTTAGAAATATCCAGAAATAATAATACTAAAAGACATTCAGAATTTTTTTTGCAATAAAATGCACGCGACAACGCATAGGCTGTCCAAAATCATGTAAATCCACGGGTTTCCACGTTTGTCAACCAGTGTGCTATAAATTCTTAAGCGCACTGAACAGCTTACTTGACCAGCAATGTATGGGAAGAAATAGTCACATATATGCCGACAGTTCACCACAGAAAGCAGGCATTCTTATACCAGCGCCTACAAAACAACCGTAAAGAAGCAGACGAACAGGTTATAGGTAGCGCCACCTACGGCGAGCGATTGAACGAGAGCGGGGACACGCGCTCCCATAGGAACCCCGCTATCTGAACAGGTCAGGAGTGTAGTAGGTCATGCGTGAGCCATTCCCCAGGCATTGTTTAGAGGAGGCGTTGGTACTACCCCTCATTCCCATGGTCGCTGAACGATCGCAGCGCCAGAGTGCCCTATAGGGAAACTCTATGGCGCAAGCGACCGCGCCGACCTCTTGAAATCGTATACGAATCCGTAGTCGTAGCCTTTGTGTTGCCCGCGCTAGAAGAGCACGGCGTTGTATTCACAATGCCTGTTTTCATAGAATATGAGTTTAATTCGACCTCTGCGGTAGTCGACCGCACTGTGCACACCGCACCGTGCAACACTTCGTTCCGGTAAACCCGACCGTCCTGTGCGAGATGTGGTAAAACGGCGATGACACTTGGGACCAGCGACGCAAACAGAACCTTGCCTGGATACAAAAGCAACACGATTACTACGCCTGTCAGGTAAGTGTTGCTCATTCCTCTTAATTTAAGTGATGCCGTAAATTGTGTTTGTCTCGCTAATTGACGCCTGGGTGGGCGCGGGCATTATGCGATAAGCCTAGGTTCAGGGTAGTGGCAAAGCGAGGTGGTTCATTTCGGGTGTCACACGGTTAAATTTGATATTCATGTGGGGTTTAACGTCCCAAAAGCACCATATAATTATGAGAGACGCCGTGGTGGAGGGTCAAAGTCTCTCGAGCCACAATTTTAAGAGTGGATGAGCGAAGCGCAGCAGCTCCCTTCGAAAATGAGTCGTGCAGAGCTGGGCAAGTTTACAAGAGATGTAATATTTATATTAATATATTGCTGTGACCCACGCCACCAAAGTAGCCTCGTCCCCCCCCCCAAGTGTTTTAAACAGTGCTGATGCTGAGCCTGTTTGATTGAAATTTGTGGAAACAGCCGAGGAAAACATTATGCGAGGCAGATACACTTCGCATGGTGCGTGCCGCGGTAATGTCAGTCATTACTTTTTTTTCGCGAATGTTTTGACACCTTTTTCACCTTGTATTTTACTTTTTTTTGTATGCTAATGTACAGTGGAGAACCTGAAAATGATGGAGACCGTGTTAGGCAATTAATTGACCAATTTTGGAAAATCCCGACCCCCCAACTCGAACCGATCGGCTATACTTCAAAGTGAACTAATATTGTTTCGCATCCATTTTCACAGTTTGCTTCAATGCAATACCGGAATTTCCGTGATCACCATCACGATTTTGACCGCCTCCCTGACACGCTGATTGTGCACGCAGTGGTCGCGGACAAGTTTGTATGTACAGTATCTCAATAAGCTATCTCTGTTTGCAGGTAACTGCTTGGCTATGGCACTTACCCAGAATGAAGTTATACCTGAAGACGCAAATATCACCGAGTTTCTTCAAGTAGCTTTTTGTAAATCCTCGCCAGCCAAACACGCCGGTACTTTTCGGAAAATCGCAATGTGCGTTCTCAATTTTAGGTAATAACTTTCGGCGAAGAAACACCCCGAAGCTCTGCTCCGCTTCGGGGACTACTAAATCAACTTGCCTCACTAGCAGCCCTCAAAGACTTGCATCGTGAGCAAAACTACATGGGTGCACGGACGAGGAGACAACACGGAAAGCGGTAGGCGACAGGAGTCCGGCAGTTACCCGGGCAGGTACAACGGTGGACGCATTTCGGAAGTGACGAAGGGGCGCTGCCTTGACGCACAAGCACACTATGTATATGCGAAAGACATGTAGAACAAACCAAGTACACAGGAAAAGCCCTACTTTCAAAAACCGATAGTTTTAAATGGGAAGTAACAACAAAATATAATAGGTGTAACCACCAGAAAGGAAAAGCAAGAAAACTAGACAATATAAAAGGAATAATCAAACAGAATGACATACTATCATTGTGCAGCGTCCATTCGTGCAAACACATGTGAAGAGCGTACGCACAAACAGGGGTCTACATTCATAACAAATGTCATTGCGATCTTGCGTTCCAGGTCTACATGGTCATGTGAAATGGCATTTGCACTTCATGTAATGTTTATCAGCAGGCTACTATGATACCGAAAAGTTATAAATTGCATATTTAATTTTTATAACATTGTCCAGCTGGCTCAAATATACTGTGGCACAATAAAACAGCATCAGTTGAAAAAAAAATCCTTGTTCAAATTCAAGAGAGAGATAAACAGAGAGGAAAGGCAGGAAGGTTAACCAAGCTTGGCTCAGTTGGCTACTCTACACTTGGGGTGGGGGAAAGGGAGAATAATAGAAAGGAAAGAGATAGAAAAGAAAAGGAGCAAGAAAGAGAAGGATGAATAGTCAGCTCGAGACTACACATCACGGTCTCACACTGTTCTTTCACAAGCGGTCGTGAAGGCTGGTGGTCCTTGAAAAGTGCAAGAGGGCTTTCGTGGCTTTGCGCGTATGGGAAGCCGTCAGCCAAGATCCCAGGGTCTTCTCTTCTGTAAGTGGCCGTGAATCCAGCTTACAGAGCTTGGCTTCCATAATAGTCGTTCAGACTGGTATGCTGGGCAATGGCATAGAATGGTTCACATTCAAAGCAAGACTAGCTTAAAACTGCTCACAACTTGCAGTTGGCAATATTTGGAACCGTGACAGCGTCCATGAATTGTGATCACGATGAATGATGGTCAATGCACACGAATTTTAATTGCTTTAGCTGCTGTCATGAAGTATCAGAACTCACTGAAGGGCCTCAAGCATGAAATTGAAAAATTATCATAGACGACGAGAGACTGGAGCTGTGCCTACACGCCGATTCAATTACGTTAAGTGAATCAAGTGAGGCCCTGGCTCGGCCCTTACCCAGGGAAAACATACGCCGGCCCCGCCCGACCGCCATAGGCCCAAGCCAATTATCTTGGTGGTTATCCGAACATAGAAGGAAAACAATGCATTTTAAGTGGCTAATATCGTTGCTTTGGTGGACCATGCTTGAGTAACGACTATACTTTAATCGTAGTGTAATTTCTAGTAAAAAGTGGTTCATTGGTTGCTACAGCTGAGCTAATATACTGAATGCAATGAATGCTTGGCAGTGGTACAGTTGTGCCTACTTTTTCTGCAAATACTATAGAGATACAATCAAGGCTTCGACAGGCGCTAGTATGGGTGGAAAGAATTATTGAATAAAAAGACAAGGACGCCGACCACAAGAGAATAAAAATCTGTTGACGTTGCGGGTACCCAAATTAGGAGCCTTGTTCACAATGAATTGTGGACAAGGCTCTGGTATTGCGTGCTGAAGCATCAATCATGGGGATGATCAAAAGCATTTCGCAGCAAATATTATTGCAAGGAAAGTGATTTGTAGCATGAGTTGAGTTTCAATACAGAGTGCAAGAAAAACGGGACACAAGGAGCAGGGCCCATCACATTGAAGGCATGTTGCAGGAACTAACCATGGAACTTGGTTTGAACTGCGGCTCGGCATCTGCATAGATGGCTCGTTTTCATGTGACAGGATTGAAGCACTTGCGCACAGCAAAATCTACTACACAAGCTATGTGAAGCACTTCGAAATTCATGGTGTGCATAGTCACTACTGTGCGAAAATAAGTGTCTTGTATTTGTCACAGTTGCATGTAGTAGGGAAACAGTAAATAGATTTTCATTCCTTTAAAAATTGAAGGGGGGGGGGGGGGCACACTTCATGAGATATGTTCATTGACTTACTAGAATATGTGCAAAACAGCGCTCCACGTTTCATAACATGTAACTACAATCGCTATTCCAGTGTAGCAAAAATAAAGACTTTGTTGTCCTTATCATCTCTGGTGTTGCACAGGGAGATAGCCATTCTGTGTTTATGAAAAGTCATCTACAGCGCACATGTGAATACCTTGCCACTTTCAAAACCTCATCGCACATCTCACAGGCTTCACAATCAGCATAGTTTTTCTCGTCTTTTCAGCCGCACCCAAGCCTTTAACGCATCTGCGCTAGCGCGTGCCATTGTTCATTAGAATGATCTTCCTGATTATGTTGCACGTGTGCATTTGCAATCACGTGGAATTCAGGAATAAAATACTATTTACGACTGTCTTTCCTAAACATATCTTTCGTATTGGGGTTCATTCATTGTAGAACCAGTCTAATTATGTATAACACAAATTTTATATTTTTGCATGTCTTGCAGAAATATAACTTGGCTTTAACTTATAAACTTGGCTTTTGAATTTATTTTGTTTGTTCCGTGTTTCTTGGTGAAAAAGTATTGTATATTCCCCCTCACATAATACTCGTACTTGGAGCCTGAGAGCTATTTGTAAATAAATAGTGTGTTGTCAGTCCTTCTATGCATTTATTGACCAAGCTGATTGTTGAACCCTGTCGAACATTAAGCTTGCGGCATGTGAGCACATGCTAAACTTGCTTGGAAATACTAAATTCGCAACTGGTAAAATGGGTGCTACAAGAAGGCTGCCAAACTGGCAACTATACTAAATGTGTCAATGTTTTTTTCGTATCGTTACTGCATTTAAGCAGTCAGTTTTCTGATGCTTTGCTATATGCCATGCAGAAATAAAGAAGCTATGACGTTGTATATGTCAGAAAGGCCCAGAAAGCCTTGTTGTCCTTGGACAAAAGCCAAAAGAAAACAAAGCCGAATGAAAGGTATAGGTGACTCCCATTTTATCTGTTTTTATTTAAACATGCTGTTACTCGGGAATGCTTAAATCAACACAACAGTCAGGTTATGATGCATGACTTTTTTTTAGGTTTTTTAATCCCACTAAAAGCAAATTGGTGAATTTTCATTTCAGTGAATTGAAAAGAGCATGTAGTGATCGAACACCTCAACTATGTCATTGTGCTTAGGGTAGGTAGGTGGGACGTTAGGCTAAACAGGCGAGAAAAAGAAACAGAAGAAAAAAAAAAGAAGGAAACAGGCAGACAAATTTCTGGATTGGCAATGACCTTAACGATACACGGTAGAAGTGCTTTTAGAAGGGAGAAAGAGAAAACAGTGGTTTAAATGTTCCATAAAAAAAAAAAAAAACTTTGTAATTATATATGTACATTGACACATGCATATCTATAATTAACATTCACATCATTAAGGTCATTGCCAACCCTGAAAGTTCTCTGTGTCTTTTTTTCTTTCTTTTCCTCTTTTTTCTCGTTTTTTTACCCTAACATCCCGCCTACCCCCCACTTCGCCTTTGTTTCCATTTTTCTTGTTTTCTTTTTGTGTTTCATTGTTGCTAATTTCCTTCGCAATCTCAATTTTCCTTTTTCTGAGCCAACATGCCATGAAATTCTTGAGGCAATTCTGCTGAGGGGACGGCGAGACTGAAAGCATATTTTTACGAATGACCTTCCCCATTAAACATGTGCTCTTCAGACCCCATCTCGTATCGCTTGGCTTCGACATCTCGGCATTTAAAAGTACGCTGCCTGCTTCTCTCCCCTTTTTGTAACTGCTTTCTTATTATGCGTCCCATTCATAAGTGTTCGGTAACGGGCGTGCATCACTAGCGTCAGCAATCCTTTGTGGTAAATGGGCAGCGACTATCAGCCATCTTTGAAGTTTCAAGCTGTTTTCTTTTTTCGTGTCTGTAGGGGCCACCACTTTGCAGCACACCGCTCCTACTTTGTTTGCGTGTTTTTTTTTTTTCACCCTCTAAAAATATTTTGAATCACTACCACCTAACTTAAAATGAAGTGAGGACTGCACTCCTCTGCTTTATAGTTTTTTTTTTTCTTTTCGGACGGTGATTGCCAACAGGGACATGGGCCACCACCAGGAGATGACGCCACTGCTAACCCCCTTAAAACTAACACGCCAAGGATGATAAGGCGCCTTTGACAGAGATAGGTCCTCCTATCGAAATGTCTGCCAGCCTGTCTGAGGCACTTCCCCTGTTCACCCTGATTATCCCACTACGTGTTTCCATCTGTCGGCGCTCATTTTGATTTTGGATTTTTAAACAAAGCATTGCAACACTCACAAAGAAAGATTGTGTAGGAAAGTTGCAAAACTTGTGAAGCCACGCAGTGCTAATGAAAGGTCCACGGGCCATGTGTTTGAAACACCCTCTTTAGAGACAAGTTTGCCAAAGGCAGAAAAAAAAAGTGAAACGAGTACCTTTTAACAGTATTTGCCTAATGTGAGGAATTCCCAACAGCTCATTGATATTGTGCATATTGCAAACATAATCATTATACCTGGACATTTCTAAATCTAATTTACTGTATTTATGCTGTTTCAAATCTAATTACAATGTTTTGGAAACGTTATGTGGCCAGTTTTATTTTTATTTATTTATACAGACTGCAGACCAGCATTTTGGTCCAGGCAGGAGGGTCATAAGAAACATCAACTAATTTGTAACAGAATGAAAAAAAAAATGTATCTATACACTAACAGAGGTCGCATGTCTGTGAAACAGCAACAAAATTTATAACATACTTCAACACTCTAATCACCTAGTATATAACTTTCCAGCGATATAAAAATTATCAGCCGAAAAAGTATCATGAGGCAGTGAATTGCAGTCATCAACTGCTGAGTGGCACAAAGCTTGGCACAGTGAAACATGGGCCTGTTGCCTCTCATGCTCTTTGTTGAGGGACACATTGAGTATTGAGATCGACGGTTTCCTCCTCAGTTTGTCTTTCTTATTCTCTCCCATCTTTCCTTCCATCCTCACGCTCACTTCTTTTTTATGGCTTTTTTGTACACTATACTTTTGGCACGAAGACATATTGTGGCAACACCATGCAGAAGCATCTCTGTGACGCGCGCAGTTGGATTGCTCCGCCACCCTCCCGCGCAGCCTGCAGCCGTTATCGTGTCTCCTTTATTATTAGTATTATTATTATTATTAATATTCTTGTGGTTCTTCACTCAACGAAATCAGTATAGTACTGCTGGAGCTTATTCCCTCACTTTACGAAGTGCTAAATAATTGCCCCAGAAAAGCGTTGTGATAATGCGTGACTGCTGGCGTCGTCCGCTATAGCTACCGAAATGAAAACTACCGGGGCCGAGTGCGCTGCTTCTGTAAAAGGTAACAAGTCATTCCGTGTCGAAATGAAGTATCGAATAGATAATAATGGTAAAGAAACTTATCTTTGCTACAAAAAATGTGCACGACCACTCTACTTCATTCATTGTAGGTTTGCATCTAAAGATGGGCCGCGGTCGGCATGACAAGCATGGGCAAATTTACATTTTTTTGTACAGCGCACATAGCCCTACAAAGCACAGAGCAAGCACATCATTCTTACAGCCACGACCTTTCTGCGATGATTGTGGGCAAACGTGAGAACCACGCATGCGCATGCGTGGAGGGTGGGGATGGCACAGACGGCGGTTAGGTTACCTTGGTGAGAGAAGTAAGCTTTAGCAAAGACTGGAGCGGCACATGTATAATGTAAAAAAAGGTGTGCTGGCCAAACACGCAGAAGCAAC
>NW_023608684.1:0-23453 GCF_013339725.1 Rhipicephalus microplus | reverse complement strand
TTACACAATAATAATGAAATCTAACTGATAATCATTGCCAAGGAAAAAGTAGGGAAGATATGGAGACCTGAAGTGGTAATGTAAATATGAAGAAAGCTGGGTAAAAGATAACTTGCCTTGGGCAGATTCGAAACATGGCGACAGTGTCGAATGACGCCCTCGATTAGCTCTACTCCACTGAGCTACCACGACATGCTATCCCCCAGCCACTTTATGGGTTATATTGACACGTGAAATTAAACATGGGAGTGTCATTAAGCGCCACCAGTAGCCAATGGCGCGAGATGTAGCACACTCTTATGAGCTCTATTTGGCGTCACGTAGCGACGTGAAACCTATTACGAGTGGGCAGCTGACGCAATAGTCTCTCGTATACAACCTAAAGAGCATAATGTCTGCCAGTACGAGACACCTTCGTTAATGAATTAAAGGAAAAGAAGTGTAGTACTGAAGGGCTCGTTTTCTGGTGTTTGTTACACAATAGATACTTGGAGCATCTAACGACAGTAATGCCAAATGGAAAGTATAGGGGAAGATATTAGACCGAATTGTAATGTATATATGAAGAAAAGTGGGTGAAAAGATAGCTTGCCGTGGGCAGGATCAAAACCTGCGACTTTCGAATGACGCGCTCGATGCTCTACCACTGAGCTACCACGACAGATATCTCCCCAGCCACATTATGGAAACTATACGTGAATTAAACATGGGAGTGTCAGTCAGCGCCACTTGTAGCCATTGCGGCGAGTGTAGCACACACTCTTTTGAGCCTATTTGGCATCACGTAGCACGTGAGCCTATTACGAGTGGGAAGCTGACCAATAGTCCCTCGTATACAACTTAAAGGCACTAAGTCTGCCAGTACGAGACCCTCGTTAATGAATGAAGAAAAGAAATGTATATTCGAAGGCTTGTTTTTCTGTGTTTTTAAACAATTATAATGAGATCTAAGAGACAATAATGCCAAGTAAAGTACAGGGGAAGATATTAGACCGAATTGTAATGTAAATATGAAGAACAAAAGGTGAAAAGATAACTTGCCGTGGGCAGGATCCAAACCTGCAACCTTCGAATGACGCGCTCAATGCTCTACCACTCAGCTACCACGACAGCTATTCCTCCAGCCACTTTATGGGGTTTATATGTGAATTAAACTTGGGAGTGTCAGTCAGCGCCAGCAGTAGCCATGGCGGCGAGTGTAGCACACTCTAATGAGCCTATTTGGCTCACGTAGCACGTGAAACAATTACGAGTGGGCAGCTGACCAATAGTCCCTCGTATACAACCTTAATCCACTAAGTCTGCCAGTACGAGACCCTCGTTAATGAATTAAGGAAAGAAGTGTATACTTAAGGGCTCGCTTTTCTGTGTTTTTACACAATAATAATGAGATATAACAGACAATAATGCCAAGGAAAGTATAGGGGAAGATATTAGACCGAAGTGTAATGTAAATATGAAGAAAAGAAGGTGAAAAGATAACTTGCCATGGGCAGGATCCAAACCTGCGACCTTCGAATGACGCGCTCGATGCTCTACCACTCAGCTACCACTACAGCTATCCCCAGCCACTTTATGGGGTTTATATGTGAATTAAACTGGGAGTGTCAGTCAGCGCCACCAGTAGCCATGGCGGCGAGTGTAGCACACTCTTATGAGCCTATTTGGCGTCACGTAGCACGTGAACCTATTACGAGTGGCAGCTGACCAATAGTCCCTCGTATACAACCTAAAGGCACTAAGTCTGCCAGTACGAGACCCTCGTTAATGAATTAAGAAAAGAAGTGTATACTTGAAGGCTCGTTTTTCTGTGTTTTTACACAATAATATTGAGATCTAACAGACAATAATGCCAAGGAAAGTATAGGGGAAGATATTAGACCGAATTGTAATGTAAATATGAAGAAAAGTGGGTGAAAAGATAACTTGCCGTGGGCAGGATCCGAACCTGCGACCTTCGAATGACGCGCTCGATGCTCTACCACTGAGCTACCACGACAGCTATCCCCCAGCCACTTTATGGGATTTATACGTGAATTAAACATGGGAGTGTCAGTCAGCGCCACCAGTAGCCATGGCGGCGAGTGTAGCACACTCTTATGAGCCTATTTGGCGTCACGTAGCACGTGAACCTATTACGAGTGGGCAGCTGACCAATAGTCCCTCGTATACAACCTAAAGGCACTAAGTCTGCCAGTACGAGACCCTCGTTAATGAATTAGGAAAAAAGTGTATACTTAAGGGCTCGTTTTCTGTGTTTTTACACAATAATAATGAGATCTAACAGACAATAATGCCAAGGAATGTATAGGGGAAGATATTAGACCGAATTGTAATGTAAATATGAAGAAAAGTGGGTGAAAAGATACTTGCCGTGGGCAGGATCCGAACCTGCGACCTTCGAATGACGCGCTCGATGCTCTACCACTGAGCTACCACGACAGCTATCCCCCAGCCACTTTATGGGGTTATATGTGAAATTAAACATGGGAGTGTCAGTCAGCGCCACCAGTAGCCATGGCGGCGAGTGTAGCACACTCTTATGAGCCTATTTGGCGTCACGTAGCACGTGAACCTATTACGAGTGGGCAGCTGACCAATAGTCCCTCGTATACAACCTAAAGGCACTAAGTCTGCCAGTACGAGACCCTCGTTAATGATTAAGGAAAAGAAGTGTATACTTAGGGCTCGTTTTTCTGTGTTTTTACACAATAATAATGAGATCTTAACAGACAATAATGCCAAGGAAAGTATAGGGGAAGATATTAGACCGAATTGTAATGTAAATATGAAGAAAAAGTGGTGAAAAGATAGCTTGCCGTGGGCAGGATCCGAACCTGCGACCTTCGAATGACGCGCTCGATGCTCTACCACTGAGCTACCACGACAGCTATCCCCCAGCCACTTTATGGGGTTTATATGTGAATTAAACATGGGAGTGTCAGTCAGCGCCACCAGTAGCCATGGCGGCGAGTGTAGCACACTCTTATGAGCCTATTTGGCGTCACGTAGCACGTGAACCTATTACGAGTGGGCAGCTGACCAATAGTCCCTCGTATACAACCTAAAGGCACTAAGTCTGCCAGTACGAGACCCTCGTTAATGAATTAAGGAAAAGAAGTGTATACTTGAAGGGCTCGTTTTTCTGTGTTTTTACACAATAATATTGAGATCTAACAGACAATAATTCAAAGGAAAGTATAGGGGAAGATATTAGACCGAATGGTAATGTATATATGAAGAAACGTGGGTGAAAAGATAACTTCCGTGGGCAGGATCCGAACCTGCAACCTTCGAATGACGCGCTCGATGCTCTACCACTGAGCTACCACGACAGCTATCCTCCAGCCACTTTATGGGGTTTATATGTGAATTAAACATGGGAGTGTCAGTCAGCGCCACCAGTAGCCATGGCGGCGAGTGTAGCACACTCTTATGAGCCTATTTGGCGTCACGTAGCACGTGAACCTATTACGAGTGGGCAGCTGACCAATAGTCCCTCGTATACAACCTAAAGGCACTAAGTCTGCCAGTACGAGACCCTCGTTAATGAATTAAGGAAAGAAGTGTATACTTAGGGCTCGTTTTCTGTGTTTTTACACAATAATAATGAGATATAACAGAATATAATGCCAAGGAAAGTATAGGGGAAGATATTAGACCAAATGGTGATGTATATATGAAGAAACATGGGTGAAAAGATAACTTGCCATGGGCAGGATCCGAACCTGCGACCTTCGAATGACGCGCTGATGCTCTACCACTGAGCTACCACGACAGCTATCCCCCAGCCACTTTATGGGGTTTATATGTGAATTAAACATGGGAGTGTCAGTCAGCGCAACCAGTAGCCATGGCGGCGAGTGTAGCACACTCTTATGAGCCTATTTGGCGTCACGTAGCACGTGAACCTATTACGAGTGGGCAGCTGACCAATAGTCCCTCGTATACAACCTAAAGGCACTAAGTCTGCCAGTACGAGACCCTCGTTAATGAATTAGGAAAGAAGTGTATACTTAGGGCTCGTTTTCTGTGTTTTACACAATAATAATGAGATCTAACAGACAATAATGCCAAGGAAAGTATAGGGGAAGATATTAGACCGAATTGTAATGTAAATATGAAGAAAAGTGGGTGAAAAGATAACTTGCCGTGGGCAGGATCCGAACCTGCGACCTTCGAATGACGCGCTCGATGCTCTACCACTGAGCTACCACGACAGCTATCCCCCAGCCACTTTGTGGGTTTATATGTAAATTAAACATGGGATTGTCAGTCAGCGCCAGCAGTAGCCATGGCGGCGAGTGTAGCACACTCTTATGAGCCTATTTGGCGTCACGTAGCACGTGAACCTATTACGAGTGGGCAGCTGACCAATAGTCCCTCGTATACAACCTAAAGGCACTAAGTCTGCCAGTACGAGACCCTCGTTAATGAATTAGGAAAAGAAGTGTATACTTAAGGGCTCGTTTTTCTGTGTTTTTACACAATAATAATGAGATCTAACAGACAATAATGCCAAGGAAAGTATAGGGGAAGATATTAGACCGAATTGTAATGTAAATATGAAGAAAAGTGGGTGAAAAGATAACTTGCCGTGGGCAGGATCCGAACCTGCGACCTTCGAATGACGCGCTCGATGCTCTACCACTGAGCTACCACGACAGCTATCCCCCAGCCACTTTATGGGGTTTATATGTGAATTAAACATGGGAGTGTCAGTCAGCGCCACCAGTAGCCATGGCGGCGAGTGTAGCACACTCTTATGAGCCTATTTGGCGTCACGTAGCACGTGAACCTATTACGAGTGGGCAGCTGACCAATAGTCCCTCGTATACAACCTAAAGGCACTAAGTCTGCCAGTACGAGACCCTCGTTAATGAATTAAGGAAAGAAGTGTATACTTAAGGGCTCGTTTTTCTGTGTTTTTACACAATAATAATGAGATCTAACAGACAATAATGCCAAGGAAAGTATAGGGGAAGATATTAGACCGAATTGTAATGTAATATGAAGAAAAGTGGGTGAAAAGATAACTTGCCGTGGGCAGGATCCGAACCTGCGACCTTCGAATGACGCGCTCGATGCTCTACCACTGAGCTACCACGACAGCTATCCCCCAGCCACTTTATGGGTTTATATGTGAATTAAACATGGGAGTGTCAGTCAGCGCCACCAGTAGCCATGGCGGCGAGTGTAGCACACTCTTATGAGCCTATTTGGCGTCACGTAGCACGTGAACCTATTACGAGTGGGCAGCTGACCAATAGTCCCTCGTATACAACCTAAAGGCACTAAGTCTGCCAGTACGAGACCCTCGTTAATAAATTAAGGAAAGAAGTGTATACTTAAGGGCTTGTTTTTGTGTGTTTTTACACAATAATAATGTGATCTAACAGACATTAATGCCAAGGAAAGTATAGAGGAAGATATTAGACCAAACTGTAATGTAATTATGAAGAAAAGTGGGTGAAAAAATAACTTGCCGTGGGCAGGATGCGAACCTGCGACCTTCGAATGACGCCCTCGATACTCTACCACTGAGCTACCACGACAGCTATCCCACCAGCCACTTTGTGGTGTTTATATGTAAATTAAACATGGGAGTGTCAGTCAGCGCCAGCAGTAGCCATGGCGGCGAGTGTTTCACACTCTAATGAGCCTATTTGGCTCACGTAGCACGTGAACCTATTACGAGTGGGCAGCTGACCAATAGTCCCTCGTATACAACCTAAATCCACTAAGTCTGCCAGTACGAGACCCTCGTTAATGAATTGAGGAAAGAAGTGTATACTTAAGGGCTCGCTTTTCTGCGTTTTTACACAATAATAATGAGATCTAACAGACAATAATGCCAAGTAAAATACAGGGGAAGATATTGGACCGAATTGTAATGTAAATATGAAGAAAAAAGGGTGAAAAGATAAATTGCCGTGGGCAGGATCCGAACCTGCAACCTTCGAATGACGCGCTCGAAGCTCTACCACTGAGCTACCATGACAGCTATCCTCCCCATCCACTTTATGGAGTTTATATGTGAATTAAACATGGGAGTGTCAGTCAGCTCAACCAGTAGCCATGACGGCGAGTGTAGCACACTCTTATGAGACAATTTGGCGTCACGTAGCACGTGAACCTATTACGAGTGGGCAGCTGACCAATAGTCCCTCGTATACAACCTAAAGGCACTAAGTCTGCCAGTACGAGACCCTCGTTAATGAATTAGGAAAGAAGTGTATACTTAAGGGCTCGTTTTTCTGTGTTTTTACACAATAATAATGAGATCTAACAGACAATAATGCCAAGGAAAGTATAGGGGAAGATATTAGACCGAATTGTAATGTAAATATGAAGAAAAGTGGGTGAAAAGATAACTTGCCGTGGGCAGGATCCGAACCTGCGACCTTCGAATGACGCGCTCGATGCTCTACCACTGAGCTACCACGACAGCTATCCCCCAGCCACTTTATGGGGTTTATATGTGAATTAAACATGGGAGTGTCAGTCAGCGCCACCAGTAGCCATGGCGGCGAGTGTAGCACACTCTTATGAGCCTATTTGGCGTCACGTAGCACGTGAACCTATTACGAGTGGGCAGCTGACCAATAGTCCCTCGTATACAACCTAAAGGCACTAAGTCTGCCAGTACGAGACCCTCGTTAATGAATTAAGGAAAGAAGTGTATACTTAAGGGCTCGTTTTTCTGTGTTTTTACACAATAATAATGAGATCTAACAGACAATAATGCCAAGGAAAGTATAGGGGAAGATATTAGACCGAATTGTAATGTAATATGAAGAAAAGTGGGTGAAAAGATAACTTGCCGTGGGCAGGATCCGAACCTGCGACCTTCGAATGACGCGCTCGATGCTCTACCACTGAGCTACCACGACAGCTATCCCCCAGCCACTTTATGGGTTTATATGTGAATTAAACATGGGAGTGTCAGTCAGCGCCACCAGTAGCCATGGCGGCGAGTGTAGCACACTCTTATGAGCCTATTTGGCGTCACGTAGCACGTGAACCTATTAGGAGTGTCCAGCTGACCAATAGTCTCTCGTATACAACCTAAAGTCACTAAGTCTGCCAATACGAGACCCTCGTTAATAAATTAAGGAAAGAAGTGTATACTTGAGGGCTCGTTTTTCTGTGTTTTTACACAATAATAATGAGATCTAACAGACAATAATGCCAAGGAAGGCATAGGGGAAGATATTAGACCGAATCGTAATGTAATATGAAGAAACGTGGGTGAAAAGATAACTTGCCGTGGGCAGGATGCGAACCTGCGACCTTCGAATGACGCGCTCGATGCTCTACCACTGAGCTACCACGACAGCTATCCCCCAGCCACTTTATGGGTTTATATGTGAATTAAACATGGGAGTGTCAGTCAGCGCAACCAGTAGCCATGGCGGCGAGTGTAGCACACTCTTATGAGCTTATTTGGCGTCACGTAGCATGTGAACCTATTACGAGTGGGCAGCTGACCAAAAGTCCCTCGTATACAACCTAAAGGCACTAAGTCTGCCAGTACGAGACCCTCGTTAATGAATTAAGGAAAGAAGTGTATACTTAAGGGCTCGCTTTTCTGTGTTTTTACACAATAATAATGAGATATAACAGACAATAATGCCAAGGAAAGTATAGGGGAAGATATTAGACCGAATTGTAATGTAAATATGAAGAAAAGTGGGTGAAAAGATAACTTGCCGTGGGCAGGATCCGAACCTGCGACCTTCGAATGACGCGCTCGATGCTCTACCACTGAGCTACCACGACAGCTATCCCCCAGCCACTTTATGGGTTTATATGTGAATTAAACATGGGAGTGTCAGTCAGCGCCACCAGTAGCCATGGCGGCGAGTGTAGCACACTCTTATGAGCCTATTTGGCGTCACGTAGCACGTGAACCTATTACGAGTGGGCAGCTGACCAATAGTCCCTCGTATACAACCTAAAGGCACTAAGTCTGCCAGTACGAGACCCTCGTTAATGAATTAAGGAAAGAAGTGTATACTTAAGGGCTCGTTTTTCTGTGTTTTACACAATAATAATGAGATCTAACAGACAATAATGCCAAGGAAAGTATAGGGGAAGATATTAGACCGAATTGTAATGTAATTATGAAGAAAAGTGGGTGAAAAGATAACTTGCCGTGGGCAGGATCCGAACCTGCGACCTTCGAATGACGCGCTCGATGCTCTACCACTGAGCTACCACGACAGCTATCCCCCCAGCCACTTTATGGGGTTATATGTGAATTAAACATGGGAGTGTCAGTCAGCGCCACCAGTAGCCATGGCGGCGAGTGTAGCACACTCTTATGAGCCTATTTGGCGTCACGTAGCACGTGAACCTATTACGAGTGGGCAGCTGACCAATAGTCCCTCGTATACAACCTAAAGGCACTAAGTCTGCCAGTACGAGACCCTCGTTAATGAATTAAGGAAAGAAGTGTATACTTAAGGGCTCGTTTTTCTGTGTTTTACACAATAATAATGAGATCTAACAGACAATAATGCCAAGGAAAGTATAGGGAAGATATAGACCGAATTGTAATGTAAATATGAAGAAAAGTGGGTGAAAAGATAACTTGCCGTGGGCAGGATCCGAACCTGCGACCTTCGAATGACGCGCTCGATGCTCTACCACTGAGCTACCACGACAGCTATCCCCCAGCCACTTTATGGGGTTTATATGTGAATTAAACATGGGAGTGTCAGTCAGCGCCACCAGTAGCCATGGCGGCGAGTGTAGCACACTCTTATGAGCCTATTTGGCGTCACGTAGCACGTGAACCTATTACGAGTGGGCAGCTGACCAATAGTCCCTCGTATACAACCTAAAGGCACTAAGTCTGCCAGTACGAGACCCTCGTTAATGAATTAAGGAAAGAAGTGTATACTTAAGGGCTCGTTTTTCTGTGTTTTTACACAATAATAATGAGATCTAACAGACAATAATGCCAAGGAAAGTATAGGGGAAGATATTAGACCGAATTGTAATGTAATATGAAGAAAAGTGGGTGAAAAGATAACTTGCCGTGGGCAGGATCCGAACCTGCGACCTTCGAATGACGCGCTCGATGCTCTACCACTGAGCTACCACGACAGCTATCCCCCAGCCACTTTATGGGGTTTATATGTGAATTAAACATGGGAGTGTCAGTCAGCGCCACCAGTAGCCATGGCGGCGAGTGTAGCACACTCTATGAAGCCTATTTGGCGTCACGTAGCACGTGAACCTATTACGAGTGGGCAGCTGACCAATAGTCCCTCGTATACAACCTAAAGGCACTAAGTCTGCCAGTACGAGACCCTCGTTAATGAATTAGGAAAGAAGTGTATACTTAAGGGCTCGATTTTCTGTGTTTTTACACAATAATAATGAGATATAACAGACAATAATGCCAAGAAAATTATAGGGGAAGATATTAGACCGAAGTGTAAGGTAATATGAAGAAAAGTGGGTGAAAAGATAACTTGCCGTGGGCAGGATCCGAACCTGCGACCTTCGAATGACGCGCTCGATGCTCTACCACTGAGCTACCACGACAGCTATCCCCCCCAGCCACTTTATGGGGTTTATATGTGAATTAAACATGGGAGTGTCAGTCAGCGCCACCAGTAGCCATGGCGGCGAGTGTAGCACACTCTTATGAGCCTATTTGGCGTCACGTAGCACGTGAACCTATTACGAGTGGGCAGCTGACCAATAGTCCCTCGTATACAACCTAAAGGCACTAAGTCTGCCAGTACGAGACCCTCGTTAATGAATTAAGGAAAGAAGTGTATACTTAAGGGCTCGTTTTTCTGTGTTTTTACACAATAATAATGAGATCTAACAGACAATAATGCCAAGGAAAGTATAGGGAAGATATTAGACCGAATTGTAATGTAAATATGAAGAAAAGTGGGTGAAAAGATAACTTGCCGTGGGCAGGATCCGAACCTGCGACCTTCGAATGACGCGCTCGATGCTCTACCACTGAGCTACCACGACAGCTATCCCCCAGCCACTTTATGGGTTTATATGTGAATTAAACATGGGAGTGTCAGTCAGCGCCACCAGTAGCCATGGCGGCGAGTGTAGCACACTCTTATGAGCCTATTTGGCGTCACGTAGCACGTGAACCTATTACGAGTGGGCAGCTGACCAATAGTCCCTCGTATACAACCTAAAGGCACTAAGTCTGCCAGTACGAGACCCTCGTTAATGAATTAAGGAAAGAAGTGTATACTTAAGGGCTCGTTTTTCTGTGTTTTTACACAATAATAATGAGATCTAACAGACAATAATGCCAAGGAAAGTATAGGGGAAGATATTAGACCAAATTGTAATGTAATATGAAGAAAAGTGGGTGAAAAGATAACTTGCCGTGGGCAGGATCCGAACCTGCGACCTTCGAATGACGCGCTCGATGCTCTACCACTGAGCTACCACGACAGCTATCCCCCAGCCACTTTATGGGGTTTATATGTGAATTAAACATGGGAGTGTCAGTCAGCGCCAGCAGTAGCCATGGCGGCGAGTGTAGCACACTCTTATAAGCCTATTTGGCGTCACGTAGCACGTGAACCTATTACGAGTGGCAGCTGACCAATAGTCCCTCGTATACAACCTAAAGGCACTAAGTCTGCCAGTACGAGACCCTCGTTAATGAATTAAGAAAAGAAGTGTATACTTAAGGCTCGTTTTTCTGTGTTTTTACACAATAATAATGAGATCTAACAGACAATAATGCCAAGGAAAGTATAGGGGAAGATATTAGACCGAATGGTAATGTAAATATGAAGAAACGTGGGTGAAAAGATAACTTGCCGTGGGCAGGATCCGAACCTGCGACCTTCGAATGACGCGCTCGATGCTCTACCACTGAGCTACCACGACAGCTATCCCCCAGCCACTTTATGGGGTTTATATGTGAATTAAACATGGGAGTGTCAGTCAGCGCCACCAGTAGCCATGGCGGCGAGTGTAGCACACTCTTATGAGCCTATTTGGCGTCACGTAGCACGTGAACCTATTACGAGTGGGCAGCTGACCAATAGTCCCTCGTATACAACCTAAAGGCACTAAGTCTGCCAGTACGAGACCCTCGTTAATGAATTAAGGAAAGAAGTGTATACTTAAGGGCTCGTTTTTCTGTGTTTTTACACAATAATAATGAGATCTAACAGACAATAATGCCAAGGAAAGTATAGGGGAAGATATTAGACCGAATGGTAATGTAATTATGAAGAAAAGTGGGGGAAAAGTTAGCTTGCCATGGGCAGGATCCGAACCTGCGACGTTCGAATGACGGGCTCGATGCTCTACCACTGAGCTACCACGAGAGCTATCCCCCAGCCACTTTATTGGGTTTATATGTGAATTAAACATGGGAGTGTCAGTCAGCGCCACCAGTAGCCATGGCGGCGAGTGTAGCACACTCTTATGAGCCTATTTGGCGTCACGTAGCACGTGAACCTATTACGAGTGGGCAGCTGACCAATAGTCCCTCGTATACAACCTAAAGGCACTAAGTCTGCCAGCACGAGACCCTCGTTAATGAATTAGGAAAGAAGTGTATACTTAAGGGCTCGTTTTTCTGTGTTTTTACACAATAATAATGAGATCTAACAGACAATAATGCCAAGGAAAGTATAGGGGAAGATATTAGACCGAATGTAATGTAATATGAAGAAAAGTGGGTGAAAAGATAACTTGCCGTGGGCAGGATCCGAACCTGCGACCTTCGAATGACGCGCTCGATGCTCTACCACTGAGCTACCACGACAGCTATCCCCCAGCCACTTTATGGGTTTATACTGTGAATTAAACATGGGAGTGTCAGTCAGCGCCACCAGTAGCCATGGCGGCGAGTGTAGCACACTCTTATGAGCCTATTTGGCGTCACGTAGCACGTGAACCTATTACGAGTGGGCAGCTGACCAATAGTCCCTCGTATACAACCTAAAGGCACTAAGTCTGCCAGTACGAGACCCTCGTTAATGAATTAAGGAAAGAAGTGTATACTTAAGGGCTCGTTTTTCTGTGTTTTTACACAATAATAATGAGATCTAACAGACAATAATGCCAAGGAAAGTATAGGGGAAGATATTAGACCGAATTGTAATGTAAATATGAAGAAAAGTGGGTGAAAAGATAACTTGCCGTGGGCAGGATCCGAACCTGCGACCTTCGAATGACGCGCTCGATGCTCTACCACTGAGCTACCACGACAGCTATCCCCCAGCCACTTTATGGGTTTATATGTGAATTAAACATGGGAGTGTCAGTCAGCGCCACCAGTAGCCATGGCGGCGAGTGTAGCACACTCTTATGAGCCTATTTGGCGTCACGTAGCACGTGAACCTATTACGAGTGGGCAGCTGACCAATAGTCCCTCGTATACAACCTAAAGGCACTAAGTCTGCCAGTACGAGACCCTCGTTAATGAATTAAGGAAAGAAGTGTATACTTAAGGGCTCGTTTTTCTGTGTTTTTACACAATAATATTGAGATCTAACATACAATAATGCCAAGGAAGTATAGGGGAAGATATTAGACCGAATTGTAATGTAAATATGAAGAAAAGTGGGTGAAAAGATAACTTGCCGTGGGCAGGATCCGAACCTGCGACCTTCGAATGACGCGCTCGATGCTCTACCACTGAGCTACCACGACAGCTATTCCCCAGCCACTTTATGGGTTTATATGTGAATTAAACATGGGAGTGTCAGTCAGCGCAACCAGTAGCCATGGCGGCGAGTGTAGCACACTCTTATGAGCCTATTGGCGTCACGTAGCACGTGAACCTATTACGAGTGGGCAGCTGACCAATAGTCCCTCGTATACAACCTAAAGGCACTAAGTCTGCCAGTACGAGACCCTCGTTAATGAATTAAGGAAAGAAGTGTATACTTAAGGGCTCGTTTTTCTGTGTTTTTACACAATAATAATGAGATCTAACAGACAATAATGCCAAGGAAAGTATAGGGGAAGATATTAGACCGAATTGTAATGTAATATGAAGAAAAGTGGGTGAAAAGATAACTTGCCGTGGCAGGATCCGAACCTGCGACCTTCGAATGACGCGCTCGATGCTCTACCACTGAGCTACCACGACAGCTATCCCCCAGCCACTTTATGGGGTTTATATGTGAATTAAACATGGGAGTGTCAGTCAGCGCCACCAGTAGCCATGGCGGCGAGTGTAGCACACTCTTATGAGCCTATTTGGCGTCACGTAGCACGTGAACTATTACGAGTGGGCAGCTGACCAATAGTCCCTCGTATACAACCTAAAGGCACTAAGTCTGCCAGTACGAGACCCTCGTTAATGAATTAAGGAAAGAAGTGTATACTTAAGGGCTCGTTTTTCTGTGTTTTTACACAATAATAATGAGATCTAACAGACAATAATGCCAAGGAAAGTATAGGGGAAGATATTAGACCGAATTGTAATGTAAATATGAAGAAAAGTGGGTGAAAAGATAACTTGCCGTGGGCAGGATCCGAACCTGCGACCTTCGAATGACGCGCTCGATGCTCTACCACTGAGCTACCACGACAGCTATCCCCTAGCCACTTTATGGGTTTATATGTGAATTAAACATGGGAGTGTCAGTCAGCGCCACCAGTAGCCATGGCGGCGAGTGTAGCACACTCTTATGAGCCTATTGGCGTCACGTAGCACGTGAACCTATTACGAGTGGGCAGCTGACCAATAGTCCCTCGTATACAACCTAAAGGCACTAAGTCTGCCAGTACGAGACCCTCGTTAATGAATTAAGGAAAGAAGTGTATACTTAAGGGCTCGTTTTTTCTGTGTTTTACACAATAATAATGAGATCTAACAGACAATATGCCAAGGAAGTATAGGGGAAGATATTAGACCGAATGGTAATGTAATATGAAGAAAAGTGGGTGAAAAGATAACTTGCCGTGGCAGGATCTGAACCTGCGACCTTCGAATGACGCGCTTCGATGCTCTACCACTGAGCTACCACGACAGCTATCCCCCAGCCACTTTATGGGTTTATATGTGAATTAAACATGAGGAGTGTCAGTCAGCGCCACCAGTAGCATGGCGGCGAGTGTAGCACACTCTTTATGAGCCTATTTGGCGTCACGTAGCACGTGAACCTATTACGAGTGGGCAGCTGACCAATAGTCCCTCGTATACAACCTAAAGGCACTAAGTCTGCCAGTACGAGACCTCGTAATGAATTAAGGAAAGAAGTGTATACTTAAGGGCTCGTTTTTTCTGTGTTTTTACACAATAATAATGAGATCTAACAGGACAATAATGCCAAGGAAGTATAGGGGAAGATATAGACCGAATTGTAATGTAATATGAAGAAAAGTGGGTGAAAAGATAACTTGCCGTGGGCAGGATCCGAACCTGCGACCTTCGAATGACGCGCTTCGATGCTCTACCACTGAGCTACCACGACAGCTATCCCCCAGCCACTTTATGGGTTTATATGTGAATTAAACATGGGAGTGTCAGTCAGCGCCACCAGTAGCCATGGCGGCGAGTGTAGCACACTCTTATGAGCCTATTTGGCGTCACGTAGCACGTGAACCTATTACGAGTGGGCAGCTGACCAATAGTCCCTCGTATACAACCTAAAGGCACTAAGCCTGCCAGTACTAGACCCTCGTTAATGAATTAAGGAAAGAAGTGTATACTTAAGGCTCGTTTTTCTGTGTTTTTACACAATAATAATGAGATCTAACAGACAATAATGCCAAGGAAAGTATAGGGGAAGATATTAGACCAAATTGTAATGTAAATATGAAGAAAAGTGGGTGAAAAGATAACTTGCCGTGGGCAGGATCCGAACCTGCGACCTTCGAATGACGCGCTCGATGCTCTACCACTGAGCTACCACGACAGCTATCCCCCAGCCACTTTATGGGATTTATATGTGAATTAAACACAGGAGTGTCAGTCAGCGCCACCAGTAGTCATGGCGGCGAGTGTAGCACACTCTTATGAGCCTATTTGGCGTCACGTAGCACGTGAACCTATTACGAGTGGGCAGCTGACCAATAGTCCCTCGTATACAACCTAAAGGCACTAAGTCTGCCAGTACGAGACCCTCGTTAATGAATTAAGGAAAGAAGTGTATACTTAAGGGCTCGTTTTTCTGTGTTTTTACACAATAATAATGAGATCTAACAGACAATAATGCCAAGGAAAGTATAGGGGAAGATATTAGACCGAATTGTAATGTAAATATGAAGAAAAGTGGGTGAAAAGATAACTTGCCGTGGGCAGGATCCGAACCTGCGACCTTCGAATGACGCGCTCGATGCTCTACCACTGAGCTACCACGACAGCTATCCCCCAGCCACTTTAGGGGTTTATATGTGAATTAAACATGGGAGTGTCAGTCAGCGCCACCAGTAGCCATGGCGGCGAGTGTAGCACACTCTTATGAGCCTATTTGGCGTCACGTAGCACGTGAACCTATTACGAGTGGGCAGCTGACCAATAGTCCCTCGTATACAACCTAAAGGCACTAAGTCTGCCAGTACGAGACCCTCGTTAATGAATTAGGAAAGAAGTGTATACTTAAGGGCTTGTTTTTCTGTGTTTTTACACAATATAATGAGATCTAACAGACAATAATGCCAAGGAAAGTATAGGGGAAGATATTAGACCGAATTGTAATGTAAATATGAAGAAAGTGGGTGAAAAGATAACTTGCCGTGGGCAGGATCCGAACCTGCGACCTTCGAATGACGCGCTCGATGCTCTACCACTGAGCTACCACGACAGCTATCCCCCAGCCACTTTATGGGTTTATATGTGAATTAAACATGGGAGTGTCAGTCAGCGCCACCAGTAGCCATGGCGGCGAGTGTAGCACACTCTTATGAGCCTATTTGGCGTCACGTAGCACGTGAACCTATTACGAGTGGGCAGCTGACCAATAGTCCCTCGTATACAACCTAAAGGCACTAAGTCTGCCAGTACGAGACCCTCGTTAATGAATTAGGAAAGAAGTGTATACTTAAGGGCTCGTTTTCTGTGTTTTTACACAATAATAATGAGATCTAACAGACAATAATGCCAAGGAAAGTATAGGGGAAGATATTAGACCGAATTGTAATGTAATATGAAGAAAAGTGGGTGAAAAGATAACTTGCCGTGGGCAGGATCCGAACCTGCGACCTTCGAATGACGCGCTCGATGCTCTACCACTGAGCTACCACGACAGCTATCCCCCAGCCACTTTATGGGATTTATATGTGAATTAAACATGGGAGTGTCAGTCAGCGCCACCAGTAGCCATGGCGGCGAGTGTAGCACACTCTTATGAGCCTATTTGGCGTCACGTAGCACGTGAACCTATTACGAGTGGGCAGCTGACCAATAGTCCCTCGTATACAACCTAAAGGCACTAAGTCTGCCAGTACGAGACCCTCGTTAATGAATTAAGGAAAGAAGTGTATACTTAAGGGCTCGTTTTTCTGTGTTTTTACACAATAATAATGAGATCTAACAGACAATAATGCCAAGGAAGTATAGGGGAAGATATTAGACCGAATTGTAATGTAATATGAAGAAAAGTGGGTGAAAAGATAACTTGCCGTGGGCAGGATCCGAACCTGCGACCTTCGAATGACGCGCTCGATGCTCTACCACTGAGCTACCACGACAGCTATCCCCCAGCCACTTTATGGGGTTTATATGTGAATTAAACATGGGAGTGTCAGTCAGCGCCACCAGTAGCCATGGCGGCGAGTGTAGCACACTCTTATGAGCCTATTTGGCGTCACGTAGCACGTGAACCTATTACGAGTGGGCAGCTGACCAATAGTCCCTCGTATACAACCTAAAGGCACTAAGTCTGCCAGTACGAGACCCTCGTTAATGAATTAAGGAAAGAAGTGTATACTTAAGGGCTCGTTTTTCTGTGTTTTTACACAATAATAATGAGATCTAACAGACAATAATGCCAAGGAAAGTATAGGGGAAGATATTAGACCGAATTGTAATGTAATATGAAGAAAAGTGGGTGAAAAGATAACTTGCCGTGGGCAGGATCCGAACCTGCGAACCTTCGAATGACGCGCTCGATGCTCTACCACTGAGCTACCACGACAGCTATCCCCCAGCCACTTTATGGGTTTATATGTGAATTAAACATGGGAGTGTCAGTCAGCGCCACCAGTAGCCATGGCGGCGAGTGTAGCACACTCTTATGAGCCTATTTGGCGTCACGTAGCACGTGAACCTATTACGAGTGGGCAGCTGACCAATAGTCCCTCGTATACAACCTAAAGGCACTAAGTCTGCCAGTACGAGACCCTCGTTAATGAATTAAGGAAAGAAGTGTATACTTAAGGGCTCGTTTTCTGTGTTTTTACACAATAATAATGAGATCTAACAGACAATAATGCCAAGGAAAGTATAGGGGAAGATATTAGACCGAATTGTAATGTAAATATGAAGAAAAGTGGGTGAAAAGATAACTTGCCGTGGGCAGGATCCGAACCTGCGACCTTCGAATGACGCGCTCGATGCTCTACCACTGAGCTACCACGACAGCTATCCCCCAGCCACTTTATGGGGTTTATATGTGAATTAAACATGGGAGTGTCAGTCAGCGCCACCAGTAGCCATGGCGGCGAGTGTAGCACACTCTTATGAGCCTATTTGGCGTCACGTAGCACGTGAACCTATTACGAGTGGGCAGCTGACCAATAGTCCCTCGTATACAACCTAAAGGCACTAAGTCTGCCAGTACGAGACCCTCGTTAATGAATTAAGGAAAGAAGTGTATACTTAAGGGCTCGTTTTTCTGTGTTTTACACAATAATAATGAGATCTAACAGACAATAATGCCAAGGAAAGTATAGGGGAAGATATTAGACCGAATTGTAATGTAAATATGAAGAAAAGTGGGTGAAAAGATAACTTGCCGTGGGCAGGATCCGAACCTGCGACCTTCGAATGACGCGCTCGATGCTCTACCACTGAGCTACCACGACAGCTATCCCCCAGCCACTTTATGGGTTTATATGTGAATTAAACATGGGAGTGTCAGTCAGCGCCACCAGTAGCCATGGCGGCGAGTGTAGCACACTCTTATGAGCCTATTTGGCGTCACGTAGCACGTGAACCTATTACGAGTGGGCAGCTGACCAATAGTCCCTCGTATACAACCTAAAGGCACTAAGTCTGCCAGTACGAGACCCTCGTTAATGAATTAAGGAAAGAAGTGTATACTTAAGGGCTCGTTTTTCTGTGTTTTTACACAATAATAATGAGATTTAACAGACAATAATGCCAAGGAAAGTATAGGGAAGATATTAGACCGAATTGTAATGTAATATGAAGAAAAGTGGGTGAAAAGATAACTTGCCGTGGGCAGGATCCGAACCTGCGACCTTCGAATGACGCGCTCGATGCTCTACCACTGAGCTACCACGACAGCTATCCCCCAGCCACTTTATGGGTTTATATGTGAATTAAACATGGGAGTGTCAGTCAGCGCACCAGTAGCCATGGCGGCGAGTGTAGCACACTCTTATGAGCCTATTTGGCGTCACGTAGCACGTGAACCTATTACGAGTGGGCAGCTGACCAATAGTCCCTCGTATACAACCTAAAGGCACTAAGTCTGCCAGTACGAGACCCTCGTTAATGAATTAGGAAAGAAGTGTATACTTAAGGGCTCGTTTTCTGTGTTTTTACACAATAATAATGAGATCTAACAGACAATAATGCCAAGGAAAGTATAGGGAAGATATTAGACCGTATTGTAATGTAAATATGAAGAAAAGTGGGTGAAAAGATAACTTGCCGTGGGCAGGATCCGAACCTGCGACCTTTGAATGACGCGCTCGGTGCTCTATCACTGAGCTACCTTGACAGCTATCCTCCCAGCCACTTTATGGGATTATATGTTAATTAAACATGGAGTGTCAGTCAGCGCCACCAGTAGCCATGGCGGCGAGTGTAGCACACTCTTATGAGCCTATTTGGCGTCACGTAGCACGTGAACCTATTACGAGTGGGCAGCTGACCAATAGTCCCTCGTATACAACCTAAAGGCACTAAGTCTGCCAGTACGAGACCCTCGTTAATGAATTAAGGAAAGAAGTGTATACTTAAGGGCTCGTTTTTCTGTGTTTTTACACAATAATAATGAGATCTAACAGACAATAATGCCAAGGAAAGTATAGGGGAAGATATTAGACCGAATTGTAATGTAATATGAAGAAAAGTGGGTGAAAAGATAACTTGCCGTGGGCAGGATCCGAACCTGCGACCTTCGAATGACGCGCTCGATGCTCTACCACTGAGCTACCACGACAGCTATCCCCCAGCCACTTTATGGGGTTTATATGTGAATTAAACATGGGAGTGTCAGTCAGCGCCACCAGTAGCCATGGCGGCGAGTGTAGCACACTCTTATGAGCCTATTTGGCGTCACGTAGCACGTGAACCTATTACGAGTGGGCAGCTGACCAATAGTCCCTCGTATACAACCTAAAGGCACTAAGTCTGCCAGTACGAGACCCTCGTTACTGAATTAAGGAAAGAAGTGTATACTTAAGGGCTCGTTTTTCTGTGTTTTTACACAATAATAATGAGATCTACAGACAATAATGCCAAGGAAATGTATAGGGAAGATATTAGACCGAATTGTAATGTAAATATGAAGAAAAAAGGGTGAAAAGATAACTTGCCGTGGGCAGGATCCGAACCTGCAACCTTCGAATGACGCGCTCGATGCTCTACCACTGAGCTACCACGACAGCTATCCCCCAGCCACTTTGTGGGGTTTATATGTAAATTAAACATGGGAGTGTCAGTCAGCGCCAGCAGTAGCCATGGCGGCGAGTGTAGCACACTCTTATAAGCCTATTTGGCGTCACGTAGCACGTGAACCTATTACGAGTGGGCAGCTGACCAATAGTCCCTCGTATACAACCTAAGGCACTAAGTCTGCCAGTACGAGACCCTCGTTAATGAATTAGGAAAGAAGTGTATACTTAAGGGCTCGCTTTTTTCTGTGTTTTACACAATAATAATGAGAATCTAACCGACAATAATGCCAAGGAAAGTATAGGGGAAGATATTAGACCTAAGTGTAATGTAAATATGAAGAAAAGTGGGTGAAAAGATAACTTGCCGTGGGCAGGATCCGAACCTGCGACCTTCGAATGACGCGCTTCGATGCTCTACCACTGAGCTACCACGACAGCTATCCCCCAGCACTTTATGGGGATTTATAAGTGAATAAACATGGGAGTGTCAGTCAGCGCCAACCAGTAGCCATGGCGGCGAGTGTAGCACACTCTTATGAGCTCTATTTGGCGTCACGTAGCACGTGAACTATTACGAGTGGGCAGCTGACCAATAGTCCCTCGTATACAACCTAAAGGCTCTAAGTCTGCCAGTACGAGACCCTCGTTAATGAATTAAGGAAAGAAGTGTATACTTAAGGGCTCGTTTTTCTGTGTTTTTACACAATAATAATGAGATCAATAATGCCAAGGAATGTATAGGGGAAGATATTAGACCGAATTGTAATGTAAATATGAAGAAAAGTGGGTGAAAAGATAGCTTGCCGTGGGCAGGATCCGAACCTGCGACCTTCGAATGACGCGCTCGATGCTCTACCACTGAGCTACCACGACAGCTATCCCCCAGCCACTTTATGGGATTTGTACGTGAATTAAACATGGGAGTGTCAGTCAGCGCCACCAGTAGCCATGGCGGCGAGTGTAGCACACTCTTATGAGCCTATTTGGCGTCACGTAGCACGTGAACCTATTACGAGTGGGCAGCTGACCAATAGTCCCTCGTATACAACCTAAAGGCACTAAGTCTGCCAGTACGAGACCCTCGTTAATGAATTAGGAAAGAAGTGTATACTTAAGGGCTCGTTTTTCTGTGTTTTTACACAATAATATGAGATCTAACAGACAATAATGCCAAGGAAAGTATAGGGGAAGATATTAGACCGAATTGTAATGTAATATGAAGAAAAGTGGGTGAAAAGATAACTTGCCGTGGGCAGGATCCGAACCTGCGAACCTTCGAATGACGCGCTCGATGCTCTACCACTGAGCTACCACGACAGCTATCCCCCAGCCACTTTATGGGTTTATATGTGAATTAAACATGGGAGTGTCAGTCAGCGCCACAGTAGCCATGGCGGCGAGTGTAGCACACTCTTATGAGCCTATTTGGCGTCACGTAGCACGTGAACCTATTACGAGTGGGCAGCTGACCAATAGTCCCTCGTATACAACCTAAAGGCACTAAGTCTGCCAGTACGAGACCCTCGTTAATGAATTAGGAAAGAAGTGTATACTTAAGGGCTCGTTTTTCTGTGTTTTTACACAATAATAATGAGATCTAACAGACAATAATGCCAAGGAAAGTATAGGGAAGAATTAGACCGAATTGTAATGTAATATGAAGAAAGTGGGTGAAAAGATAACTTCCGTGGGCAGGATCCGAAACCTGCGACCTTCGAATGACGCCCGCGATCTCTACCACTGAGCTACCACGACAGCTATCCCCAGCCACTTTATGGGGGTTTATATGTGAATTAACATGGAGTGTCAGTCAGCGCAACCAGTAGCCATGGCGGCGAGTGTAGCACACTCTTATGAGCCTATTTGGCGTCACGTAGCACCGTGAACCTATTACGAGTGGGCAGCTGACCAATAGTCCCTCGTATACAACCTAAAGGCACTAAGTCTGCCAGTACGAGACCCTCGTTAATGAATTAAGAAGACAGTGTATACTTAAGGGCTCGCTTTTTCTGTGTTTTTACACAATAATAATGAGATATAACAGACATATATGCCAAGGAAGTATAGGGGAAGATATTAGACCGAATTGTAATGTAATATGAAGAAAAGTGGTGAAAAGATAACTTGCCGTGGGCAGGATCCGAATACCTGCGACCTTCGATGACGCGCTCGATGCTCTACCACTGAGCTACCACGACAGCTATCCCCCAGCCACTTTATGGGGTTTATATGTGAATTAAACATTGGGAGTGTCAGTCAGCGCCACCAGTAGCCATGGCGGCGAGTGTAGCACACTCTATGAGCCCTATTTGGCGTCACGTAGCACGTGAACCTATTACGAGTGGGCAGCTGACCAATAGTCCCTCGTATACAACCTAAAGGCCACTAAGTCGCCAGTACGAGACCCCTCGTTAATGAATTAGGAAAGAAGTGTATACTTAAGGGCTCGTTTTCTGTGTTTTTACACAATAATAATGAGATCTAACAGACAATAATGCCAAGGAATGTATAGGGGAAGATATTAGACCGAATTGTAATGTAAATATGAAGAGAAGTGGGTGAAAAGGTAACTTGCCGTGGGCAGGATCCAAACCTGCGACCTTCGAATGACGCGCTCGATGCTCTACCACTGAGCTACCACTACAGCTATCCCTCCAGCCACTTTATGGGGTTTATATGTGAATTAAACTTGGGAGTGTCAGTCAGCGCCACCAGTAGCCATGGCGGCGAGTGTAGCACACTCTTATGAGCCTATTTGGCGTCACGTAGCACGTGAACCTATTACGAGTGGGCAGCTGACCAATAGTCACTCGTATACAACCTAAATCCACTAAGACTCCCAGTACGAGACCCTCGTTAATGAATTAGGGAAAGAAGTGTATATTTAAGGGCTCGCTTTTCTGTGTTTTTACACACTAATAATGAGATATAACAGACAATATTGCCAAGGAAAGTATAGAGGAAGATATTAAACTGAAGTGTAATGTAAATATGAAGAAAAGTGGGAGAAAAGATAACTTGCCGTGGGCAGGCTCCGAACCTGCGGCCTTCGAATGACGCGCTCGATGCTCTACCACTGAGCTACTTCGACAGCTATCCCCCCAACCACTTTATGGGGTTTATAAGTGAATTAAACAAGGTAGTTTCAGTAAGCGCCCCCAGTAGCCATGGCGCCGAGTGTAGCACACTCTAATGAGCTCTATTTGGCGTCACATAGCGCGTGAACTTATTACGAGTGGGCAGCTGACCAATAGTCCCTCGTATATATCCTAAAGGCTCTAAGTCTGCCAGTACGAGACCCTCGTTGATGAATTAAGGAAAGAAGTGTATGCTTAAGGGCTCGTTTTTCTGTGTTTTTACACAATATTAATGAAATCTAATAGACAATAATGCCAAGTAAAGTACAGGGGAAGATATAAGACCGAATTGTAATGTAAATATGAAGAAAAAAGGGTGAAAAGATAACTTGCTGTGGGCAGGATCCAAACCTGCAACCTTCGAATGACGCGCTCAATGGTCTACCACTCAGCTACCACGACAGCTATCCCTCCAGCCACTTTATGGGGTTTATATGTGAATTAAACTTGGGAGTGTCAGTCTGCGCCAGCAGTAGCCATGGCGGCGAGTGTAGCACACTCTAATGAGCCTATTTGGCTCACGTAGCACGTGAA